>JAVDBV010049968.1:0-16113 GCA_032619315.1 Piper longum
CAGAATGGACTTGACATCCCATAAGCTCTGAATGGACATGTCATAATAGACCTGACAGCCCATAATCTCATAATAGACATGTCAGAATGGACCTGACAGCTGGACATGTCAGAATGGACCTGACAGCCAATAATGGACATGTCAGAATGAACCTGATAGCCAGTAACGAACATGTCAGAATGAACCTGACAGCTAGTAATGGACATGTTAGAATGAACCTGACAGTCAGAAATGGACATGTCATAATGAACCTGACAGCCAGTAACAGACATGCCAGAATGAACCTGACAACCAATAACTGACATGTCAGAATAGAATGAACTTGACAACTAGTAATGGACATGTCAGAATGAACCTGTTAGCTAATAACGGGCATGCCAGAATGGACCTAACAACCAATAACGAACATGTTAGAATAGACCTGATAGCCAATAATGGGCATGTCAGAATGGACCTGACAGCCCATAATCTCAAACTTAACTGAAAGATGTTGATGGGGTTTTTATTGACTTGTTTTATTTAATTATACGGCTTAGTGTTTTAATCACTAACATGGAATTGCCTCCGAAGGTTAGCAGTGTTGGACCGAAGAATAAAAGATTGTTGGGCGGTTCTTTCACCGACTCAAGTCTGGCAAATGGGCAATAAGTGGACTTCTTTTTTATTTTCTTGTGTTATAAATGTGGTTATGGGAAACGGTCTGAGACTATAGGACTGTTATTTTATATATTGTCGTATGAAACATGAGTTATTTTGACAAGTTATAAATTCTAGACTTATTTGTTCAATCACCATTTTAAGTAACACCCAGTCCGGTTAAGGTGGGTCGTTACAGGGTTGGTTAGTTATATTTTTAAGTAACACCCGAGCCGGTTAGGCCCACTATATTACATTTTTTGCTGGGTCATTACAATAAGTGTTGAACTTAAATGGCACAGTAAAATTAATAAAGTTCGAAGCTTTATTGAGCTGAATGATTTGAATAAATTAAAAGTATCATCGAATTGGATAATACAAATCATCTTAAATAATGTAATGGGATTACTTAACTAATTGTCAATTAAATATTTGGTTATACGCTAATCATTATTTAACATTAGTTAAATGTAAATCGTGATTTAAAGAATTAATTTGAACATGTAAAGTGCGTCTTAAATTATTATGTCACATAAATAATTAAGTACCCCACTAGACTTGTTGTAAAGATTACTAATTTAATGTTTGAGATTGGTGAATGCTATGTGTTTGGTGTTGATAGACTTAGGCCGTATAGTTGCATGCATATCTACTCAGATAAAATTATACTTATGTAAAATTTTATTTTCTTGTTCAGATTAGGATCGTCGGTCGTGGTTGCGAGTCCATTTACGAACTATCCAAGTCCGTATAATTACTTGAAATGTTGTATATTCCCTTTTGGTAGCCCTTGTCGGCCGGAACCCAGATTCGACCACCATGCATCGAGTGCAACCGGAGTCAAGGAATTGACTTAGCCCGACACGAGGCTGCACCTTTAAAAAAATTACTTGAAACACAAATTGGGAGTCTCTATCACGAGGCAGCACCACCCTTGGGAGTCTATGACACTAGGCAGCACCAGCAAAATTGGGAGTCTCTGTCACGAGGCAACACCCATGACACGAGACAACACCTGTGAAATTGGGAGTCACTGTCACGAGGCAGCACCCGCAAAATTGGGAGTCTCTGTCACGAGGCAACACCCATGACACGAGACAACACCTGTGAAATTGGGAGTCACTGTCACGAGGCGGCACCCACAAATTTGAACACCTGCCCCCATGCCAAAAGGGGTGATAGGGTGCAATGGCACAAAACTGCTCATTATGCACTTGTGATACTGAGAGGGTGAGTCAATGACAAATATCGGTAACTACGAGCCGTGGGCCACGTAGCATGTGTGCGTATACATGGGATTGTAGCTGGATGAGTGACCACCCTCCCAGCATATTAAGAGTTTGGCATAGTCTCATAAGCACTAAAAGACTTTTGAAATAAAAATAGAGAGTATATTTGACTTGTTTCATTAATTCTGTGGCTTAGTGGTTTTATTACTAACGCAGAATTGCCTTCGTAGGTGTGCAGATTCGGACTGAAGATTGAGAGTGCCCTTAGAATTCCTTTTGGACCAACAAAGGTTTCGTGATTTGATAATAAATTAGACTTCATTTTTACTTAATTTGAGCTATAAGTGTGGCTATGGGAAACGGTCAGTGGTTGTGGGGCTATGCGTAGGCATAGCTAGTTTTCTTTTGTTATGTTACATCTTATATCTAACTTGGTTATATAAATTTCCCGACTTGGTGTCAGATTATGACTTATGAGTTAGATTTTTATTGTTTTATTAATTATAATGTTAGGTGACACCTGCCCGATTAGGACAGGTCGTTACAATCATTATATTTTTTAATAACACCTGGCCAGTTAGGCCCATTAAATTACATCTTTGGTCGGGTCGTTATATTAGATATGCGACTAAGTTGAGTAATCTCACAACTCAAGTAGGTATGTAATGTAAGTATTGATTTTTAATTTGGTTTTATATGAATACAACTGTCAATTGGCTCAATAGGTTAATTCCATAGTATTTATATGGTATGCATGTACATTAGAGATGGACTACTAATGACCGTGATTTAGGTATTTTTGAATGTTAAAACATTGGAGTCATTACATTAATTTATTAGGATTAGGGCAGTTTAGGTTAATTAATGGTTGATTACAATGTACCCTAATTAGGTTTTACCCTAATTAATCTAGACATTTCTCGCTAACCAAATATTCTTAGGCATAAATGGGCTGAAAATTTGGTGGGCGCTCTTGGCAGACTGAGTATCTACCCCAAAATTTACTATGGGCTGCTCCATGGGCTGACTAGGTGAACTAGGCCCAATATCCTAAGGGTTGAGTTTTGAAATCTATGGGTCTTGGCTGCACACTGAAATTGATGGGCTTGGTTGTCGATGACTGGCCGTCTATAAATTTGGGCAAAATTATGGGAGCCCAAATCCTAACAAATTAAATTTATGAATGTGCTAGGCTAGGGAAAATCGGGAATGGAAGGTTCTGGTATTGGGTGTCTGAAATAATGGGTGACCTCTATATTTTGGGAAGATTCCAACAGTTGCACTAGATGTCTAAATGGCCTAAAATTTTACAGGGACTTAGTAGATATCTAACTAAGGCTTGGGTAAAATTACATCAACTTTTACATAATTCTACTTATTTTACCGTATCTTACAAATTGAGATTGAGAATTAGGGTTTCACGCCACAATTCTGTGCAATCTGAAACACTTATTTTAATAACTAGCCAAATGGATCAGATTAGATTCAAATTTATCAAAACAGAAGTAGACACTTAGTAGATTATTGTACATGGGCACTGGTGTGTGGGTACTAAGGTGTCGGCCACGCGGGCCAATCAAAATCTGCCGCCCATCTACCATTGAAGGGATTAAGGGTGAGCGGCAAGAAGTGGTATAGGTGCTAAGTGTCGAGGGGCTGATTCTAGGACCAAATTTTTCGATCCCAATCAGACTTCTGCGATGTGATTCTCCCACAGAAATACTCAGCCTTACACCAGTTACGCAATATGGGAAATAGTCCCGGAAGCCAACCCCCAAACACCACACCTTGTGTTTGGTCACAATTCAGCAATACCGAGATTACCAATCACAATGCCGGTAATTCCTCCACACCGATACCGCACACCAATCAGCCCTTTGCTCTATCACGCGTGCTCAATCCCCACACTAGCACCGATACAATGTTCTTGGCTACCGATACTTCTTACCGATATGGATAAGCTGTTACAAAAACCAAGTAGTACTACCGCAGTACTAGTCGACCGCCCCAAACACCGATATGCATATTTGGCTTGTGCTCTCTGCCCTTACTCATCTCAGCAACTAGTTCCCACAACTATTGCCTTGCAAACTCAGACAATGACCTGGTACAACAGTTCCCTGTCTAAAACGACGACCAACAAGCACAACAGCAGATACGGGAAAACACTTCCCAACCTTATATTATCACACAAATACAAGGATTACAAGCACTCTACTCACCCTTCAAGCACTTGCTCAGCCTAGTGGATAGCCCCCAGCAGCCTCGCCCTAATGCACCTCACTACACCAGGACTCTCACGATCCTTTCCCACAAGCAATCGACACAACCCCAAGTCTTCCCCCAACGTCGACTAGTTATGCAGATCTATCACACAAGACTAAGCATGTAGGCTATTGGACAACGGGTACCTTGATTCTGGCAGATCTCCAATGAAGTTCCAGTCCTTCCCAAAAGCACCAGCTGCAGCAACTCCATGAGCCTCCTTCTCTCTTGGCTAGCTCTCCAAGAGATCTCGCGTTGCTCTCCCAATTGGCCGTCCTCCCTACACAATGAGTCCGTCCCACCAATTGGTCTCCCTCAATTGCTTTCTACTTCATGCAATTATCCTCAACTCCAGAAGATAACCCTTGGATCTGATAAACATGTCCATCTCCATGCTTATCCAATTCCAAAGTTAGTTGCAACAATATGATCGTTATCGGCTATGGGATATCATAATCTTCCTCCAAGATATGATCCATCCTTATCACCATGAATCTTCTACAAATCCTTCGGCTGCACCGCTGGTCCTCAAGTCTTGCCCCCATGGATCGACCCTAGCCAGCCTCGACCACCCAATCAACCCCTCAGTGCTTCCAGCAATTACCGACTCAAATACTGGAATTCGAATTCCGCTCCACACCCTGGCACTTGGACATCGCTAGAACTGAGTACCTCCACAAATCCAGGCAGAACTCCTAATACTGCTTGGACTCCTAGTACTGCTAGGATTCCTAGTACCACTAGGCATTGGCCCATGTCCGTGCATTGCTACTGCTACGTTGTCCCGGCATCCTGCTATCTGGCTCGGCACACCTCTACGCTTCCGCACCAGCACCCACGCACCAACGCCCGTGTACCGCTACACCCTCTGTTCGTTACGTAGCGCTGCTCGGTATGCTTGGTTGTTGCTTGGTATGCTCGCAACGCCTAGTCATGATGCTCGATCACCAGCACCCGACTCGTGCCATCTTGAGGTTTCTCGGTCTCGAACATAGCCACATGCTCGGTACTCCATTTACCACTATATGTGCCACTACTCACTGTCTCTCGACACCTTGCTCACTAGCAGTCCTCAGTCATCTCGACACCTACATGCACCATGATCTGTCTACCTGCAACTATAACACGGATTAGCCTTGGTATGTTGTTTCCACCACTCGGATAGCCACCGCTAACCCTCATGGATGCAGGAATACTAGTAACAACCACCCAAACCCTAGTACTCGCTGACGCCCATGAATAAGGGCTGTAACATTCTCCTCCACCAATGAGAGCCGATGTCCTCATTGGAAGGAAAATATGTCCCCCTATTCATCAACAAGTCTAACTTAGTTCTCCCCCTCGGTACGTCCTCCTGACAAAACAGCAACATCCCTGCTTTGTGTACCATAGATACCCCGCACTGTGGTTGTAGCTCCTCCATCACATCATCCTCGATTTGGCATGCCACAGACCTCACATGTACACCTACAAACTCCCATCAATTGTATGCCCCAACCTCGAAGTCCCGAATACTCTTCGACACACCCAGACAAACAACTCCTCATGGTACCAAAAATTGCCGGCTCAAACCATTCTTCAGACTTTCCAATGTAGCTAGTAAATCAAGCATCTCAACCCTTTTTCTCCTACTCCATGTAAAGCATTACTAATAATTTGCCCAACACGAACTCACCTCATCTAGTAGTTGTCTCCCTAGATCAGTGAGGATAGAGAAGTCTGGTTTGCCTCCCTGCAAGCCAAACTCGGTAAGTGAAACCATAACTCAGGATTCAACACCTATTCCATCAGCTCGTATCCTGAAGTGACTAACCCTCCACTGAAGAATCAGATCTCTATTAGCTCCGATCATCCATGGTTGTGGATTCCCCATGAAGACTACAAACTTCCGGATCCTGTTCACCACAACCACTATGATGAGCATTCCCTCCAACACAAGGAAAAAGCTGATCTCCTATCGATGCGTCATCTCCACCTGGTGGTACTCCCAATATAAAGACTCACCCGGTGTCTCATCATCAGTTAGTATCTTCAACCGATGATAGTGAGTCTTCAGTCTTCCGCTTCAAATCCATGGATGGACTCCCAACCAAATGTCCCCTACCTTCTATAGCAACTCACTCTTGCAATCCCCGAAGTACTTCCTGAAGGAGCTGGCAACCTCCAAGAAATCTCCTACTCGGATCACGGTTCTAAACTCCTGCATATCCACACCCTGCTGGAATCTAGACTCCCCCACACGCGCCTCGCCGACCTTTTGCCCAACGGACTCCACTACTCCAAGCTGATCCTCCTCCTTGGGACTACGCAGCTCAGAAAGTCCTCTAGGTATTTTCCCTGACACGTGGCCCGGGGCCTTGGTAATCACCACCAAGTCATCGCAGTCTTCACCTAGCTGCCTGGAAGAAAACACTCCGGCTAGGGTTTCCGGATCCGTACCAGGAAACTGCCCTAGCTGGCCGTCAAGACTACTGGGAAGATCCTCCCACCGTATTCCATTCCGGCAAGATGAGTAGAACTCCTCTCCTCACTGACGTTGACCACTTGCAATGCTGCAAGCTGAACATCGCCAGTCCTTGGACCCTCTACTTCTGTAGGCTTGCTATGTCCCCTCACGAAGCATCCATTGCCCCAAGACATCACCATCACTCTTCGTAGATGTGGTAGAACTCCTACACAAGCTAATTCAAAGAAATTATTTCCACAGATCTGGACTCCCTTGGCCACACCTCGAACTTGCTTCACCAGTGAATTCACAGCCTTTATCTTGCTGGTAGTAACCTTTGATTTCAGTCCCAATTAATCTGACACCTTCGTTAAAATGAAGCTATACGTTGCCCCTGTGTCAACCATCGTTGAAACCCGTCTGCCATTCGAAGTCACTGGAACATACATCAACCCTAAACCTCCCTGTTTAGGCTGTTCAAAGCTCAGAGCTCCTACCATCTGTAGGGTAGATACCTGAACTGGCTCACCTAAATCAAAATCCTCCTCGGCCTACATAGCACTCACCTTCCCCTTAGGTTTGTTAGGGCACTCTCTAACTCGGTGAGGTCCTCCACAAGAAAAACATCCCTCACCTGCCTCACATTACCACTCTAGGAATTGCCCTTCTCGGCCCTAGGAAAAGCACTCCCCTTTCCCTTTGGCCTTGACCTGAATGACCTTCTGTCACTCCCCACCCGTCTTGCCCTCCTTGGATACCCGATCATCTCCACTATGACCAGTCGCAGTCTTCAAATCTACTAAGGCATTGGCTGCACTCAATGCTGTTTGCAAATCCTGCACCTTTTGCCTCTTCAACTCCATTTTCGCCCACGGTTGCAAACTAGACACAAAGTTGTAGAGCTTATCACTTTCTAACATGTCCTGTATATCTAAAAGACATGAGCTGAACTGCTTGACATAGTCTCGCACTGTTTGAGTCTGTCGGAATTTCTTCAAAGCACCCCTTGCCACCCAAGCAGTATTGGTCGGCAAAAACTGATCCTTGAGTTCACTTCTCATGGCCTCCCAAGTCTTGATCAAAGGACGTCCTGCCTTCTCTCCATCCGCGGTGCGTGTCCTCCACCATAATTTGGCGTCTCCAGTTAAAAATATACTAGACATCAAGACTTGCCTATGAGCATATCATCTCGGTAGCACAACAATACTCCTGCATCTCCCAGATGAAGTTCTCTATATCTTTTGCTGATCTAACTCCTCCAAACTTCATTGGCTCCGGCAACTTTAGCCTTTGTGGGATTTCATCTACCTCGTCAACAACAATGTGCGGAAGCTGATTGAGTAGTGCCTGCTTTAGAAGAGCAACATCTGACCACACTCCCTCCAAACCTGCCCTGAGACTCTCCATCATCTCAGCCATATCATCACCTTGTACACTGCTGGATTCCGACTGTTCGGCAACCCTCACCATCTCCTCAGTTAGGGTTTACAACCGATCAAACACCGTGTGAGCATTACCATGACCATTGGCTGGCCCTCCAACCAACACCTCCAGCCATGCCATTCTCTCCCTAAGAGCATCAGTCAATCATGTATCCATATGATCGTTCCAGAAAAGTTCTCCACTGAATGCGAGTTATCCCTCCATTACACGTAACCTTCGTCTTTGATACCTCTGTCACGGAGCTGATTCTAGGACCAAATTTTTCAATCCCAATTAGACCTGTGTGCCATATTTCTCCAACAAAAATACTCAGCCTTACACCAGTTACACAATAGAGGAAATAGTCCCAGAAGCCCCAAACACCACACCTTGTGTTCGGCCGTAACTCAGCAATACCGAGATCACCGATCACAATACCAGTAATTCCTCTACATCGATACCGCACACCACTTAGCCCTTCGCTCAATCACGCATGCTTGATCCCCACACAAGCACCGATACAGTGTTCTTGGTTACTGATACTTCTTACCGAAAAGTTGTTCCGAAAACCAAGTAGTACTACCGCAACACTATCTGACTGCCCCAAATACCGATATGCGTATTTGGCTCATGCCGTCTGCCCTTGCTCGTCTCAGCAACCAGCTCCCATAACTGTTGCCTTGCATACTCAGACCACGACCTAGTACAAAAGTTCCCTGCCTAAAATGACAACCAACAAGTAAAACCACATACGGGAAAACACTTCCCAACCTTATATAATCACACAAATACAAGGATTACAAGCACTCTATTCACCCTTCAAGCACTTGCTCAGCCTAGTGGACAGCCCCCACCAGCCTCGCCCCAATGCACCTCACTATACAAGGACTTTCACGATCACTTCCCACAAGCAATTGACACAACCCCAAGTCTTCCCCAAAGGTCGACTTGTTACATGTAGATCTATCACACAAGACTAAGCATGTAGACTGTTGGACAATGTGTATGTTGATTCTGGCAGATCTCCAATGAAGTTCTAGTCCTCCCAAAAGCACCGGCTGCAACAACTCCACGAGCCTACTTCTCTCTCGGCTATCTCTCCAAGAGATCACACGTTACTCTCCCAATTGGCTGTCCTCCCTGCACAATGAGTCCGTCCCACCAATTGGTCTCCCTCAATGGTCTTCTACTCCTTGCAATTATCCTCAACTCCAGAAGATAACCCTTGGATCTGATAAACACATCAATATCCATTCTTATCCAATTCCTTCGAAGTTAGCTGCAACAACCTGATCGTTATCGGCTATGGGATATCATAATCTTCCTCCAAGATATGATCCATCCTTATCACGACGAATCTTCCACAAATCCTTCGGCTGCACTGCTGGTCCGCAAGTCTCGCCCCCATGGTTCAACCCTAGCCATCCTCATTCACCCAATCAACCCTCAGCGCTTCCAGCAATTACCGACTCAAACACCAGAATTCGGGTTCCGCTCCACAACCTGACACTCGGACATCGTTGGAACTGAGTACCTCTCCAATCCTGGCAGAACTCCCAGTGCCACTAGGACTCCTAGTACCGCTAGGATTCCTAGTACCACTAGGCACTTGCCTATGTTCGTGAATTGCTACCACTACCTGTCTCGGCATGCCGCTATCTGGCTTGGCACATGCATGCACTCCCGCACCAGCGCCCGTGTACCGCTAGGTCCGTTGCTTGCTATGCGGTGCTGCTCGGTTGCTGCTTGGTACGCTTGCAATGCCTAGTCGTAATGCTCAATCACTAGCACCTGACTCGCGCCATCTTGAGGTTTCTCGATCTTAAACACAGCCACATGCTCGGTACTCCATTTACCGCTATATGTGCCGCTACTCACAATCTCCCGACACCTTGCTCACCAGCAGTCCTCAATCATCACTACAGCTCGTGCACCATGATTTGTCTACCTGCAAGTATAACACAGATTAGCCTCGGTATGTTGTTTCCACCACTTGGATAGCCACCGCTACCCCTCATGGACGTGGGAATACTAAGAACAACCACCCAAACCCTAGTACCTAGTGATGCCCATTAATTAGGGCTGTAACACTAGGCATTGCGAGAGTACTATAGGGCTGAGACAAGGAAACCCTTGGTTCTAAGAAATGTGATGGGTGCCAGGCGTCCGTGACTAGACTGCATGCAAAAATTGAAATTGTCACCAAGCACTAGGGTTCTCTATCGGTTTCTAGGCGCTCGACCTATTTTGCTTCGTCTTTAGGGTTTCACCAAACAAACCACATCAACACATGAGATGCATTCTATGTAACATCCCAAATCGGTTCATGCTTGTGAACCGAACTAGCATGTTACGGGCCCCAGTTAGGTCAGCTAACCCAAACCTAACTTGTACGGATCCAATGTCGGCATCCTAAGACGAAGATACGACTCACCATACATTGATGAATGCTCAGAATCCTAACATAGTATTACATTGATGACGTGCAAACTAAATCACACACCAATACAATTACGATAAAATTAATGAAAATTCTAAAATATAACGGACAGAGTTTCCCTTAAAAATGACATTAGTGGTCACCCTGTCAAATATATATATGCAAATATAAATAACCATATATCAAACAACTTTGTTCATATAAAATCTAACATACTATAAACTCTTTCTGAAACTTGGATCTCAGCCCGCCTGCACATCTATTCATGTTTCACATTGTCTCATCATTTCTCAACGCTTAATCTCATCGTCATGCTTTTTCATTTCCTCACATTAGTACTAATACGATAAAATAATAAATGAAATATTAAATAATCATTCACCAAACATATATGTGTGTGCAGGCTGGCACCTCCTGGCTCCTTCGTCCAGGCTGGCACCTCCATGTTATGCTCGTCACCTACATATAGTACAAAAACCGTCAGCCCAAAAAAAAACTAATAAGAAACTGACTATGAGATCAAACTCTCATATGAAAAAAAAATCTATATACTCCTTGTGAACTCTCTGAAGGGCATCTACTAAGGAGCCACCGGGCTGCAAACCCGGTATTTACTGAGGAGCCACTTGCATGTCATGACTTGTGGTTCAAAAAAGTACTGAAGGCGACTGCTTGAGAGTACTCGGTCTTCGTGCTCAAGGCCAAGAGAAATATGGAGGTAAGGAGAGGGCTTAGGATTTGAGACTAGAAAATAAAGTAAGAAAATGCCGAGTGAGGCAACAGCAGTAGCAGTTAAGTTAGTTCGGGACGCTACCGGGTCTATAGCCCATTGGTTCCTCAGTAGATGCCCTTCAAATAGTTCACGAGGAGTACATGGATTTTTTTTTCATATGAGAGTTTGCTTTCATAGTCAGTTTGTTATTAGTTATTTTCTGGGCCGATAACACTTGTTACCGACGGTTTTTGTACTCTATGTAGGTGACGAGCATGAGATGGAGGTGCCAGCCTGGATGGACGAGCAATGAGGTCTTCTGCACACACACATATGTTTGGTGAATGATTGTTTAATATTTCGTTTATGATTTTATCGTATTAGTACTAATGTGAGGAAATGAAAAAGCATGACAATGAGATTAAGTGCTGAGAAATGATGTGACAATGTGAAACATGAATAGATGCACAGGCGGGCTGAGATCCAAGTTTCAGAAAGAGTTTATAGTATGTTAGATTTTATATGAACAAAGCTGTTTAATATATGGTTATGTATATGGTTATGTATATTTGCATATGTATATTTGACAGGGTGACCACTAATGTCATTTTAGGGGAAACTCTGTCCGTTATATTTTAGAATTTTCATTAATTTAATCATAATTGTATTGGTGTGTGATTTAGTTTGCATGTCATCAATGTAATACTATGTTAGGATTCTGAGAATTCATCCATGTATGGTGAGTCGTATCTTCATCTTAAGACGTCAAGATTGGATCCGTACGAGTTAGGTTTGGGTTAGCCGACCTAACTGAGGCCCGTAACATGCCAGTTTGGTTCACAAGCATGAACCGATTTTGGGGTGTTACAGTTTTGGTATCAAAGCGATTCTCGGTTGATTAAGATGTAAAATACTGTTTCAGGTGATGTGTGTGGAAGACTGGTTTGAGTCAAGCTGGCAGGTATGTTTCATTCTTTTTATTTATATGCAGATTTTAGCATAAGGTAGATGCTTAACTGTGTTCAGGATGGATTAGAAATAAGAGGAACCAGTCTTTGATGAGTTGACAAATTATTTCATGGATTTCCATCAGGTTATGAGATTGTTGGGTAGTTAGATGTGAGCAGGGTATGTTGTAGTGCTAGCAGAGGTAGAATGGGTATAAGATCTTATCTCATACCAGATCCGGATGTTAGTAGATGTAAGAAGGAATCTGACAGGAATGTCATGATGGGCTTTGAGATCCACCAATCTTGCCCATCGCATTAGAGATTTAGATTAGTCGTGACATCTACATGCTCAGTCGGCTGAGACTGAATTGGAAGTTGATCAGGTGTCTGACTTTTTCATGTCACCACAATAGTCCTACTTCCATGGGACATGGTGTACATCGTAGGAATGAGTTTGAAGTAGGGAGCTTGAAGAAAGAGTGCGGTAGTAAGGAGCCTGAAGTATGGAGATACTAGCTAGTTAGTTGGGACATGATATGGACAACCGACTATCTTGGACAAATCCTTATGGATTTATGCCAACGAAGTCATTGAAGTACATGGGGTAGAGATAAGGTACCAGAGTAGGGATTGTTGTTGCGGACCAGTTAGCATTGAGAGGAGCAGCCATTCCTAATTTCAGAAGACTAGTGTGGGTCCAGCATAGGTCACCAGGGCTTTATCTCTACCCCATGTACTTCAATGACTCCGTTGGCATAAATCCATAAGGATTTGTCCAAGATAGTCGGTGGTCCATATGTGTGTGTGCAGAAGACCTCATTGCTCCTCCGTCGAGGCTGGCACCTCCATCTCATGGTCGTTACCTACATATAGTACAAAAACCGTCACTAACGAGTGTTACTGGCCTGGAAAATAACTAATAACAAACTGACTATGAGACCAAACTCTCATATGAAAGAAAAATCCATATACTCCTCGTGAACTCTCTGAAGGGCATCTAATGAGGAGCCACTAGGATGTAGACCTAGTAGCATCCCGAACTGACTAAACTGCTGCTGTTGTTGCCTCACTCAGCAATATCTTACTTCATTTTCTAGTCTCAAATCCTAAGCCCTCTCCTTACCTCCATATTTCTCCTGGCCTTGACACGAAGACCGAGTACTCTCAAGCGGTCGTCTTCAGTACCCTTTCAACCACAAGTCATGACATGCACTATACTAAATAGTACCCATAAACCTCCACGTTCTCTGGGTGTGAGGAACTCAAATGCGGAGTTGTCAGGATCCCTCAAGAATGGAACAGTCCGCTGGCACTAATCCAAAGCCCGCTTTGACTGTCACGACATCCTCTGCATGGTATGTGTAGTCGATTTCTCCATCTCTCGTCTCATTGAAAACTCGATAAAAATATATATAGGCCTGGGAAGGGATTTATAAAATAGGCCCGAAGGCAACTTGCTGTGGGTCTTATTTTTGAAATCATTCTCGAGGGATCTCATCCTCGGGGATTATTAATCTGGAAAACAGTTCGGCTAAATGACCCGAGTTAAGTGGGATATGATAAAACGCCACTTAATCCATCAAATAATCAATCTTATAATAGAAAGAGCGTAAAACCAGAGGCGAGTCCTAAACGGACCTGGTAGAAGTTCCAAGTGTGTTATCGCGCCTAAGGGGTAAGCTCCTACTCCGTACCTACACATCAAATCTAAAAGCTAACGCCCGCTAAATGAATGATGCATCAAACTCGTCATGATCAACAAACTCACAATGCAAACATTCATCAATGGTCAAATAATCATAAATGTGAAAATAATTATAACTCATCCTATTCATACCAATTTTATTATGTTTTTCTAAATTACATCGTAACTACTTATCATGCTTAGGCTACCTCATTAGTCACTTAATCCTCATCATTCTTAATCACATCAATTACTCAACCCTAGCATGCTATCTAACAATCATCAATTCTAAATAATAAACTTGGAGGTAATTATACCTCGCGTCGTCAGCAATCGAAGACGGTTAGGGTTTTGTCGGGTGTGTGCCTCAAACCTCGAATTCGGTGCTCGACGGCGTCCGAAGTTCGATCGGGTTTGACTGGGTGAACTCCATGGAAGATCCGGTGAATTCCGTCAATCCGGTTTTCCGGCAACTTTCCAGCAGTTTTACGGCAGCTCATGTTGGGTACCATCGGAACCAGCTCGGCGAGCCCGACACATCTGTGACATCGACATGGCCGGTGGAGGTGGTGGCTTGCCGAAAAATGTCAAAAATAGGGGCGGCCGTGGTGGGTGGCTAGATCTGGCCGACCAGGGCGACATGACCCAACCCTGGCTCTGCGCTAGGCGTGGCGATCCAACGTCGCGGAGGCCATACGGTGGCCGGGAGGCCTCGGGGAGACACGGCGACACTGTGGTGGGGTAGGGCGGCATCGATGGCGGCCGGGCGGTGCCGGCCACAAATGGGGAGGCGGGTAGGGTTTTGGATGGGAAAACGTCGGGAGGGAAGAAAATCTTGTTGGGTGGCATACTTGTAAATATTACTCGACTAGTCTCCGGCTCGAGTCAAGAATAATATCTAAATCGAAATAATTCTAAAACAAATCTAGAAAAATTGGGGAAAATTCCCTAAAATAACACAACATCACAAATTCCAAATGATATGCTCTATAGCTATCAACCCACCCAAAACTGCCCATAACGCGTCCTAACGCGATAAACGGCCTAAAATTATTTCTACGATCTACATATAAAAATAAAAAAAAATAGCTGGCATACTCTTATATATTCTGATAACTCATTCTTTTCTTCTATATTCATGACGTTATCATAATATACTTGGGTACGCATGACCCCCTCATAGCTCATACACGCGGCCGGCATCGGCACAGTACACGTATCCTGAAACATACTCGACTCGAAAATAATGGTCGAACCGACTAGTTCTGAATATAAAACCCTAACTTGAATCGTGGGTTTTAAATTCTAGACTCAGGGAGATCACAACTACGATGGACACAGTGCCTGAATAACTCTGTCCGACTGTGTCCGAGGTATGCCCGACTGAATTTGACGACTCAGTATAACTGAATAAAAATAAACTAAAGATGGACTTTGTTTAGTCCAACCGAATGACCAAGATAAAAATCCTAAATTTATGATTTAAATGATATTTTAATGTTTATTACCAAATTACTATAAACAATTATTAAACTTAAATCATATTAATCTTAATTTTTTATTTTTCCATTGTAATATAATTTTTCTTTATTGATTTATTTTTTTTTAAATGTGATTTAAATTTTTATGCTAAGTGACATGAGAGAAATAAAAAAAATAAATTATATAACAATTATATAAATGAGATATTAGTTGTTTGAGAGAAAATTTAATATTTATAATAAAAAATGATTAGATAATACAATAAAATATGATGAAATAAATTCTTATATTGACCGAATGTTGATCGTGTTCGACCATTGCCGAAGAATTTTGACTAGGGATGACTAACTTTCTACATTAGTTTAAGTGGATAGACATGAACAATACTGTAACGACCCGCCATTTTTCAATTATTTAATTGGGCCTAGATGGCTTGGTGTTACTAAAAATCAAACCATAAATAAGACTCATTCAAAGTAAACTACGTTTTAAACAAGATATAATAATAATTGTCCCACAGTCTTATACTGTTTCCCATAGCCACATCTATAACTCAAATAAGTCCTCCTATTTATCTTGCTCCAAGCTCTGGTTGTCAATGGCTTCTCCCACCTATTTTCGTATCTGCACACCTGCGGAGGCAATTCCGCGTTAGTGATTACAACACTAAGTAGTATAATAGATAAAACAAATCAACGACATTCCACTAGTTTTCTACGTTCATTTAAATATGTGGTGGAGCGATGCCACTATACTCCAAAACAATGCGGAGGAGGTATCCGCAGTGATCCGCACACCCCGGCCGTAGCCTTTTTTGTGGGGAGGCTACCACTACCATCTCCAGAGC
>JAVDBV010049969.1:0-15919 GCA_032619315.1 Piper longum
AGATTTTCAATTTACCCTTAGGTTGTAAACCTATAGGTTGTAAATAGATTTTTTGGAAAAAATAAGATCTGATGGTACAGATGACAAATTTAATGCTAAACTTGTAACAAAGGGATATAGCTAAAACTATAGTTACGATTGTTTTGATACATATGCTGTTGGTAGGATAAGTACCATTCATTTTCAAATTGCTTTAGCTTCAATTTATAAACTTGTTACTACCAAATGGACGTTAAAATGCTTTTCTTGAATGGTGACTTAGATGAAGAAGTTTATATGCATCAACAGGAAGGTTTTACGCTTAAAGGTCAAGGACATAAGATTTGCAAACTTATTAAATCTTTATATGGCTTGAAGTTGGCACCTAAACAATGGCATACAAAATTTGATCAAATGGTTCTTTCTCACCGTTTTTCTATGAACGAAGCTGATAAATGTGTTTATTGAAAGTTTGATGAAAGTAAAGGCGTGATAATTTGCTTATGTTGATGTTATGTTGACTTTTTTAGCTAATGAGATTGTGCTAAAAGAAACAAAATTATTGTAAAACCCGGGCTTTTTGCCGGGTAGTTTTAGTTTCTTTCCGGTCTTGACCTTAATCGAGTTGCTTGCCTGACCAATTTTGTAGCGTGCTTATGTATGGTTTGGTATCTGCGAGCCACGACCTTAGTCTATCTTTGTGTTTGGTGCTATCCAATTGGACACTACACAATCTTGGTTCTTAGTTTTAATTTATTGAGTCGAATTTAGATAGTCTTAGGACTGTGTTTCTTATAAGTATAGATTGCTTGTTGTATGTTTGGAACCCCTTTTGGATTGTGCTAGCTCCTATGGGATCCACACCGGGATTTTCAAGGTCGTCTTGACTACTTAGGGTAAAAACTATTTTTTTTAGGGTTTTGGGTTAACCCATACCTCATTAGGTATGACACCTATACCCTTTAAGTGTGCCACCTTTTCTATAACATCACTAAGCCATGCCTTGGTGGTTGAGAGCTTTCCCTTTTTCTTTAAACTCCCATCTCTTTCTCATTTTTCACTCATTTCCTCATCTCCTCTGACCCTCCTCCCTCTCCTTGATCACTACTCTTCCTTCTTTGGCCTTTTCCATCTCTCTTCAAGCTCTCCAAGACTAGCCAAGGCTTACGGTTGTAGGTCTTGGGGCAGGAAGTTTCAAAAGATCTCCCATTGGTTTGTTGGAGGTAAGCCCTCCCCACTCCTTGTTGTGTGTATTTGATGCTAGATCGGTCTAGATAGCTACATATTTTACATTTTTATATGATTTTTTTACTTATATCTAGTTGCATTAGGAGTGAAAAGGTGGTGGCTTTGTAATTTTTTTACGTGAGCAGTAATTGTTACATATTTTGAATGATTAGTGGTCACTTTTCTGTATGAATCTAGTAAAAGTTCATTAGTCATGATCTAGAAGGTTTTTTTACTTTTTGTTTACTTTGTTGTGTTCATGACATCAAGATATACAACATAGATGTTTATCTCTTCGGATGATATAGCTTGTATGATGCAGAAGAGGTTCCAAACTTTAAAAAATGTGGTTGTTTTCAAGGTCTCTATGACTTGACCACACTTTTCCTCAATTTTTACACCATGATGCAGATTGTTGATGATGCCCACCATATGCTTTCTTGTTAATATGCATGTGGTTTTTTTCATGTAAGTTTTCCACACTAATATAACTACATATAGGTCATGAACAAAACCCTAAAATTGTTGGTGTGTATACTTTGATGTCAGCATGTCTTGCCATGCTTTGAGTTTGTGCTCCTTTGTGATCCAATTAAAATAGGTTAATAAAATCTATAAAAATTATGGTCAACCTCACTAATTATCTATTAAAAAATTGTTAGCTTTGGTTTTATTTAAAAATTATTTATGGGGACAGTTTGATCATTTTTTCAAAGTGTGCAGGAATGCTAGGTAAAACTGTAGTTTCCTAACTCCGGATGTAAAATCTAAAGTCATAGACAAATGGTTATGAAACTACAAGAAGTTTTCTCATTCTTTAGGTTGTGTCTTTATGACACTATATTAAAATATGGGAGCATTTGGATCTGTAGATCTTGCATTAGAAATTTTCCAAGGCTAATAGTTCTACCACGTTCAAGGAATGAGTTAGCCAAAACCTCCTATCTGTGAGTCAACTTAGATCCAAATACTTACCTAAGACTATTTCAAGTCTCCAAACTCATGAAAGACACTTAGTAAATTCAGTGTGCGGCCCAGAATACTATTTCAAGCACCTTAGCCTGACTTTCGTGGGATGTGTGTTTACCATGTTGGGTCATGATCTAGCACTTGGTGATTTCTAAAACAACCGCTTAGAGTGTTAGAGCCCACTGGTCTAACTTTGAGTCAATTTGGACACCTTTTGGTCCATCAAAAAAATCATCTGGTTAAGCTTGTTTGACGAAACTTTATGTATGAAACTTTTCACTATGGGTACTTGCAGCACCAAACCCTAAATAAGCTTACGTAAAGAGGTTTAACATGCTAATAAGAAAGATAATTAAGGCAAGTTTTTTTTGAGTTGTGCATGTGTGGAGGTTTTGCTTTGTTTTGCGTGTTGTTGTAATCTGATCATGATTCAGTTTTTATCTCTTCAGTAGGGTACATAGAGTGAACTCGCCAAGTTATGACAAGAAGCTTGACTCATCCAGATCTGTAAGACTCATTTGCTTACCTTCATGAGTGAGTTTTAACTAAATTTAAGATGTAAGATGACATCAGCATTATTTTATCCGATCCCTTTTATGTCGGGCCATTTTGTCAATTTTTTTCATTGTTAACAAAAATTCAAATATGAGATCCCTTAATAGTTTTCAAAATGAAAGATCTAGTAAACTTATGATATAAGCCCTTACTTAAGCTTACTATATAAGTATATACAAATTTTTATGATTTTCATGAATATGAAAGTGAGTGGTATGTGTATGTATGAATTGCATTAGAACCCCTTTTCCCCTTAAAGTAGTGCACTATAAATAAGGTACTGTGAATGCAGTGCGTTTTTGGAAATCAAGGCACCTGAGTACTGTGAGTGGTGATACATGGAGGATTTGAAGGCGTAAGCGAAAGTATGTATGTGTGTAAGTATCGAACCGTTGATTTGATCTAATGTTTTTATGATATCCGGCCATATCGGCCTAAGCTTACTGCCTTTGTGTTGTACTCTGAAAGTATTATGATTTCTTATGAGTATTAAAATAAACATCAACAAATATTGTGTTATCAATAGTTATTTTTGGACTGGTAATCAAACTTGTTTGATTACTTATGATTTTTCTTATATATATATGTAGGTGTGTACTCATATTTGTGAAGAGCGGAGGTGGATGAATCAATAGGCTCATGGAGGGGTGGGGAATAGTGCATGTGTTTATCTTGTGATGAGTTTTATGTTAGACCCACATATTTGGGTTGTATGACTTATGAATTTCTAGATTTTGGGATATATGTATTTTGAGAACTACGGGTTACATGATATATGTATGATGGCGGGTGCTCTAAAGCCTATGTACTTGTAAAGCTATGTGTGGCTTGTGACTTATTACTATATTATTATTATCGGCGTGCAGGTTTTAATATAACACCTTATTTTAGTTCTCATAAGAATCGAATCAGAACTATTACGATCGGGTCGAGTCATGTCTAACATCTTTGAGACTCGAATAAAAAATGGATCAAAAAAATCCTCTTGGTATTTCAAGATAAGAAAACACATCATGATAGGAAAAGTAAATACATGAACATGTATCAAACGCAGGTAAAAGAACAAAGATAACAACGGTGCTCTAAGCTCAAGTGTGAGTAGCATCTGTTCTTCCTCCAAAGCCGACCCAAGATATAAGAACACAAGACCTACATATAGAATAAGAAAAATGTCAACAATGGGTGTCACTTGTCCGGAAAATAACTAGCACAAATTGGCAAGTGAATCTGATATTTCACGATGAAGGAAAACTATATATAATCTCCATGAGAACTCTCAAAGGGCATCAAGTGAGGAGCCGTCAAGCTACAGACTTGATAGGATCCCAAACTTAACTGGTGTTATGCCACTCTTGACAAATTTCTCTCTTGGCAATAACTGGTCCCAATCTTTACAAAAAGCCCACAGTCTATAGCCTCTCCAACCCTCTATATAACTTCCGGCCCAAAACACAGGAACCGAGTACTCTCAAGTAGTCGCATTCACTACCCTCTAATACGGCAAGTCTAAACATGACCTATACACAACAATAGTCATCTACTCCATGCCTTTATGGGTGTGAGGAAGCTCATGACGTGGGGATGCCAGGATCTTTCGCGAATGAAAAAACCTTCTCACTAATCCAAAGCCCACTGCGACCTGCATATGTGCCTGCTCACGGTATACATGAGGTCAAATTCACCAACTCTTGTTTCACTAAAAACTTGATAAAAACTATTTACATGGCTGGGAAGGGAATCATATAAGTAGGCCCAAAGGCAACTTGATGTGGAGCTATGTTTGAAAACAATATAAGAGATCTCATCCTCAAGGGTTATTAATCACGGACGTAAAATACGTCCAAATGATCTCTATTAAGCGTGGTCTAATAAAATGTCCTACAATCTGAAAATTAAATCACGATACAGTAAAATAGTAAATTTGAGAAGAGTCCTAATCAACCTCTGGTCCAGGCTCCAAGTCAGTCGACACATCTACGGTGAGCTTGGGCTTCAAAACATACATTACATTCCCCTGCTAAGCAAATGATTGACAAACTATATATGATGCATGGTCCTAGTGTGTATACACATCAACAATAACATCAACTCAATCAAGAAACGATGCAAAACAAATGAGTAAACAAGTGCACGATACACAAATCTAAACATGACAAGCAATAAACAAATAAGTAAATAAAATAAGCTAAATAAATAAAAAACAATAAATAAATAAAAAAGCAGATGCACAATAAAACATCACAACAAAAATATGTGACAACTAAACATGCATGAAAATAAATAGGTAAATAAATAATAAATAATAATTAAATAAATCTTTAATTAATGATTAATTAAATAATCTCACTTATCTAAAAGAAATATGATAAATAAATAATACATCAATCAAGAAATAACAATAACGATAAAATTAATACTTCACAAGTAAATATGAATACATACACAAGTTAGTAAACAAACAAACAAACGAACAAATAAATAGATAAATAAATCAAGAATAATTCATTACATAATTAAATCAACGAATAACTAATATCAATTAAGCATGAATAATAGCAATATAATTAACAAATAGATGAACACATCTAAATGCGAGTAAATAACATGTATGAGAGCAAATAATTAAATAAATAAGTGAGAATTAAATTACAAAATAATAGATGAATTAAGGAATGAATAGTTAATAGCAATTAATTAGGAATAATAATAATATAATTATCATAAAGATGAATACATCTAAACATGAATAAATAACATGTATGCTGAGTAAATAATTAAATAAATAACTAATTAATTAAATAACTAAACAATGAAATAATTAAATAAGATTTGATAAACATGAATGAGATTAATATTAATAAGTAAATATACCATAAACAATAATAAATAATCATATAATCATTTATCACGTACGACAAATATATAAATAACAAAAAATAAACAATAATAAATAAATAAATAAAATAAATAATAAATATAAAAACAATCATAATATCAAGATGAGTAAAATAATGTGAATATGCATATTAATTAATGTACAAAACCTCAAATTGCTAGAAACGGTCAACTTAGACAAGTCAAACAAGAGGGCTGGCTGGGCTAGACTTGGTAGACATAGGATAGTAACAACTCAAATCTGGTTTACTCTCGAAGCAAACTGGAATATCATGGGCCACTTGCTTAAGTCGGTCAATTCAAACTTAACCCAAATAGATCTACTCTTAGCGTCTTAAGATAGAAGATAAATGTCCTTATTCATGCATGAGATCTAAAGAACCTAACAAGTTACTATGTGAATGACATGACAAACAATTCACATTAAAAAATAATCATAATAAAAATCAATATAGTTTCTAAAATAAAATGAATAGTGTCCCCTAAAAGTGTAATGAGGGACCACCTTGTTAAACAATGTATATATAATAAAACATTTCTAACTACTTTCCACACATAACAATTCAGACAAACAACAACACAAGCGTTTTTGAACCATATAATTTTCTCAAACCTGGGTCTTGACTCATCTGTTCATTCTCATTCACATTTAGATTTCAAAACTAGTTCTTAGCCCGCTTGCTGAACATAATCAACATGAACATATTTCCTAAATAGAATTCACATTGTCTCATTGATATAAGTTCTATTAACAATACATAAAGCATGTCTTCACACTAGTTTCACTATCACAATATGATAATCAAAATTTTAAACATTTTTATCGTTCGACATGTGTGTGCAAGAGACATCATTGCTCCTTCGTCTAGGTAGACACATCCATCTCTAGATCCTCACCTACATACATAATAAAAACACATTAGTAATGAGTGTTACTTGTCTAAAATATAACTATATAAAACTGATCATGAGAGCTAACTCTCATGTGAAGAAAAATATTTTTAAATATTCTACTATACTCTTTGAAGCACATATACTGGGGAGACACCAGACTACAGACCCGATAACATCTTGAATTGACTGGTCTGTTGATGCATTTCTAGATTTTTTGATTTTCTAATCCCTTAAGACTACCAGTATATGCTAAGCCCTATACTGTCCTCTATATATCTTCTCGCCCTAAGCGCGAAGGCCGAGTACTCTCAAGGAGTCGCCTTTAATACCCTTTGAACCACATGTCCGGTACCCATAAACCTCCACTTTTTTCTAGGTATATGGAGCTCAAAACAGTCGTCAAGATCCCTCGAGAATGGAACAACTCTCATCAATGCAAAGCCCATTGTGACTGATACGTGCATATGCTAC
The DNA here is from genome assembly GCA_032619315.1 of Piper longum. Lineage (NCBI taxonomy): Eukaryota > Viridiplantae > Streptophyta > Magnoliopsida > Piperales > Piperaceae > Piper > Piper longum. The sequence goes on from JAVDBV010049969.1 coordinate 6,991, forward strand.
ATGGTACGTATGAGTCGGTTTCACCATCTCTTATCTCATAGAAAACTCGATTAAATTATATATATATATATAGGCCCGAAGGCAACTTGCGGTGGAAGCTAAATGACCCAAGTTAAATGGGATACGATAAAATACTACCTAACCAGTCTTACAAATAATAAATCAAATCACACAAAATGAAATGATAAATCAGGGGTGAGTCCTAAACGAACTTGGTAGAAGCTCCGAGCGATGCAACATGCCTATGTAGAGAGCTCCTACTGTTTATTTATTAACTAAACAAAAATTTTATAGATGATAAAATCATCACAATAAAACCTTCTTTAGATTAAATCATCAAGAAAATAAAACTTGATAATCAAAGCGTACTTGAATCCGTAAAAACAAAAGGATTCTTGAATTCTTTAGGTTTTTGATCTTCAAAATTCAGCCAGGTTCTTCAAGACCGGAGTTTTTGGACGATGGGATGCCAGGACGAAAAACTACTTCCGAATTTGGGTACCATAACCCTTTTTATCCTTTTTTTTTAATTTCAATTTAACCCATCATAAAAGAGAAATTATGAAAATGGTATCTACACATGTATATCAAATCCATACTTATATTAATGACCCATTAAACTTGACTTTAATAGATCAATTGAATTTAGGTCAAACCTTAAATAATAGCATATGATACAATTATATATACATATATATAAACTTAAAAAATCCAACAATCTCCCACTTAAACTATATATACAAAGATAATTGTATATCACTATATAACCTTCTAAGCTCCAAAATAACATACACTATAATTCTAAAAATAACAATCTCGTCAATTAATTAATGTTAATATAGGATCAATGTGATTTTTGTCACATATATCATAACTAAATCCATCCATGGTCACATAAATTAACATAAATAAATGACATAGATCAAATATAGATGTGTAGAATGAAAATTACATGTAATTTGATCTAAACATGCCTATTTTTAATTGGTCCAATTTTTTGAGATCACCAAAATAGAGTGAAACATAAACCAAATACTATAATTCACATAAAAAAAACAAAGAAAACAAACTCCCATTAAAGTAACATATCATCAAATAATACAACACCCAGATGAGAAACATACTTATAAAAGTCTTTGGGTAGTAAACTTTTAGTAAGCTGATCCGCAACCGTGGAGTTTGTCCCTATATGCTCTATAGAAACTTTACCACTCTGAACACTTTCTTTCACAACAAGGAACTTGATCTCTATATGTTTTGATTTAGATGAGCTCATGTAGTTATTTGAATATAATATTACAGATTGATTATCACAAAATAACTTAAGTGGTCTTTCAATATTATCAACAATGTGCAGCCTTGTGACAAAATTCTACAATCATATTCCATGATTGGATTCCTCATAACAAGTTATGAATTTAGCTGTTATGGTGGAAGAAGCTATGAGTGTCTGCTTAGCACTCCAAGAAATAGCTCCTCTAGCAAGCATGTAGACATAGCCAGAAATGGATCGATGACTACCTTGACATTTAGCAAAATTGGAATCAGAACACTCAATGATCTCAGGTTGATCTGACTTCTAGTATGTAAGCATGTAATTTTTTGTTCTCTGAAGATATCACATGACTTTTTTGTGTGCTTTCTAATGATCCAATCCCGGATTACTTCAATATCTCCCCAACATTCTAACAATATGCGTAATATCTAGACGTGTACATACTTGAGTATACATAAGACTTCTTACTGTTGAAGTGTAAGGAATTTTTTGCATTTCCTTTACTTCTATGTCATCTTTAGGGCATTGATTAAAAGATTGAATTTGTCTCCTTTAGAAACAGGGGTATCTCCTGGTTTACAACCTTACATGCCAAATTCCTTAAGCACTTTTTTCTATATAGGTCTTTTGTGACAATCCGAGTGTACATTGAGAGCGATCCATATGTATTCGAATTCATAATACAAAAGACGTACCTCCAATGTCTTTCATTTCAAATTTATTTGACAAAAATCTCTTTGTTTCATGTAAAAAATCTATATCATTGCTGGCAACAAATATATCATCAAAATTTAAAACAAAAAAAGTATACTTACTCCTGCCAAACTTATAGTATATACAATCATTAATCTCTCAAGACCGAACGAGAGAATAACTTGATGAAATCTGTGATATCATGGACGAGAAACCTGCATAAGTTAATAGAAGGATTTTTAGTTGTACCATATAAATTGTTTCATCAATGTCACCATTTAGAAACATAGTCTTTACATCTATCTAATGTAACCCATGATCAAAATGTTCCACTAATGTCATAATTATTATGAATGAGTCCTTCGATGAAACTAGGGAGAAAGTCTATTATAATCGGTGCTTTGCTTTTGAGTAAAGCCCATCGCAACAAGCCGAGTTTTATATCTTTCTACATCACCTTTTGAATCCTTCTTGGTTTTAAATATCCATTTACAATCTATTAGTTCCGCACCTTAAGGCAATGGGACAAGTTCTCAAACGTCATTAGCTTTGATGAACTTCATCTCTTCATTCATAGCATCAATCTACTTTTGAGATTTATAACTATTCATGGCCTGATGAAAGTTAATTGGATCATATTCCATCATTTTATTGTTATCCTCATGTTCTTAGAGAAAGATGATATATTTATTTGGAATTACATTTCTCTTTTCTCTTGTGGATCTCCTCAATGACATTTGCTCTTCTTGTATAACTTGATGATTGTGATTAGGAGATTCTCGACATTGTCTTGCAATTTTGGTATTATTTCTTGAACAATATTAAGAATATAATCCTGATTATTTTCAAGAACAATTATTGGAAGAGAAACATATTCTTCTTCAAAGGCAAAGTCTCTAACTTTATTTCCCCCTCCAAACTTAACATCATCAAAGAACTGGGCATTTCCCATCTCAAAAAATGACCTTGTTGAGTGATCAAAAAACTTGTACCCTCTAGATCGTTCAGAGTACCTAGCAAAATAGATGTTAACTATTCTTGAGTCTAATTTCTCTCATTTGGCCTATAAGGCCTTGCCTTAGCTAGACAACACCAAATACGTAAATGCTTAATACTAGGCCTTTTTCTATTCCACAATTCATAAGGGGTATGTACTGTTTCCTTTGTTGGTACTCTATTAAGAAGATATGTTAATGTCTTTTGCAATTTTAACTGTTGCCTTTTTTGGTAATCTATTAAGAAGATATGTTTTTTTCTTTAGTACCTCACCCTAGACTGATTCAGGTAAAGTAGTACGAGCAATCATAATTCTCACCATGTCTTTTAATGTTCGGTTTTGTCTCCCACAACACCATTTATACTAGGAGTACCTAGCATTGCGTATTGTAGGATAATTCCATACTCTTCTAGGAGGTTGGCAAATGGTCCTACACATTGTACACCTGATCCATCATATCTATCATAGTATTCACCACTACGGTTAGATCTAATACCCTTAATAGTTTTGTCAAGTTGGTTCTCAACTTCAACCTTATATGCCTTAAACACATTTAATGCTTGAGACTTCTCATGAATGATATAAAGGTAACCATAACAAGAAAAATCGTTTATGAACGCAATAAAATATTGTTGACCAATCCTAGAAGCAGTAGGAATTTGCCCACAAATATCTTTATGTATTAGTTCTAAGATACTTAAAGATCTATTGACACCTAGTCTCCTTATATTTGTTTGTTTTCCCTCAATGCACTCAGCACAAACTTGAATATCAGATAAATTAAGAGAATCAATAATTACATCCGACATAAGTCATTCAATTCTTTGTTTAGAAATGTATCCTAAACACTTGTGCCAAAGTAAAACAAAATTCTCATTGTTTAATTTTCTTTTCGTACCACACAAACCCACATACAAAGATTCATTAAAGGATGTAAAATTATCAAGTAAATATAGATTATCATAAAAAGATAAAGAAGCTATACCCACAATATTTGAATTTAGAAAAAAACTAAACTTATTATTTCTCAATGATAAATGTAACCAAATTTGTCCAACGTAGAAATAGAAACCAAATTCCGTCTAAAAGATAGTACTGCATATGTGTCATTCAAATTTAAATGATATCTTGTCTTAAATAATAATGTAAAAATCTATATTGCTTCAACTACAATTGATTTGTCATCACCCATATCAATGAATCTTTTAGCATCATTTGGCTTTCGGTAATTCAGACAACCTTACATTGACACACTTATGTGAGCAGTAGCATCCGAATCTCGCTACCAAGTGTGTATTGGCATCGAAGTTAAATTAACCTCAGAATAAATAAATTAGTGCATTCTTACTTCAACCTTTCTTCTTCTTGGACACAATAAGAAATGGGCTCATTAAGAGTCCTTTTGTCCTTTTGGCAGTTCTAACTAACCTTGAATTGACTAAATTATACAAGAAGAGAAATTAAAACTAAATGCATGAGCAAATCTTTAGATAGCTCTAACTTTAGTTCTTTTAGTTTTGAAGCAATATTTGAAATATCTAAGATGTACTCTCTTATGCTTGTTTTGCATTTAAACTTCATTGAAATCAAGTTCAACAAAAGCATACTTGTGTCAACTTTATCGTTTTTTTACAAAACGCTTTTCAATTTCTTTAAGAAACTCAATGACTGTCGTAACCTTCTTAGATATATCGCCCCTGAAGGTCTTTGGGATTCCACACTTCCTGATTATAAGACTAATGCGATTTGAACGTTTCCACTTCTCAATGTCTTGTTTTTTCTCAATGGAAATTTTGTCCGTAAGAGAAGTAGGTTGTTCAGTCTTTAACGCAAGGTCAAGATCTATGCAACCAAGAATGATCATCACGCTCTCCTTCCAACCCTTAAAATTATCTTTAGGCATTGGAATTGAATTGATGTTGGCAGAAATCATAGAAGCAGATTCTATGCAACCAAGAATGATCATCACGCTCTCCTTCCTGATTATAAGACTAATGCGATTTGAACGTTTCCACTTCTCAATGTCTTGTTTTTTCTCAATGGAAATTTTGTCCGTAAGAGAAGTAGGTTGTTCAGTCTTTAACGCAAGGTCAAGATCTATGCAACCAAGAATGATCATCACGCTCTCCTTCCAACCCTTAAAATTATCTTTAGGCATTGGAATTGAATTGATGTTGGCAGAAATCATAGAAGCAGATTCTATGCAACCAAGAATGATCATCACGCTCTCCTTCCTGATTATAAGACTAATGCGATTTGAACGTTTCCACTTCTCAATGTCTTGTTTTTTCTCAATGGAAATTTTGTCCGTAAGAGAAGTAGGTTGTTCAGTCTTTAACGCAAGGTCAAGATCTATGCAACCAAGAATGATCATCACGCTCTCCTTCCAACCCTTAAAATTATCTTTAGGCATTGGAATTGAATTGATGTTGGCAGAAATCATAGAAGCAGATTGATTAACTACAAATAGAACAAAATAACGTGCACATAATAAAATTAATAATTCAAACAATAGTTAATCCCATCAAAATATACCTAGCACAACCCTAATATTTAGTTTTTGGACAGAAATATTAATTTGTAAGTAGTACTCTTATTTCATTAATCAAATTTGGACAATAAATACTGTTGAATAATAAATTTATATTTCGACTAATTTATTATTCAGATGTAATCTTGATAATTAACTCATATTTATTACCACAAATAAGTATACAACTCTACAAATATTAACTTTCTTTTGGGCCAATTAAAATTCACATGAATCATATATACAGAATCGTCTTAATATTTAAAAAATAAATTAATGTCCATAAATGAGGCTACTTTTATATTATATTGTAGTAATTAATAAATTCTAAAATAGTAATTATAAGTGAACCATAATTTGAATTTAATATTCCCAAAGAGAAATAACATAAAACTGAAAAAAAATTATAAAAGTATCTTTATTTGGAAATTTATGAAATTATAACATTTTTCCTTTTGTAACTTTATTTTCCTCATTTGATATTTTACCAAAAGAGGACCTTGATTTGAAAATAAATATCCTATATACAAATTTCTTGTTTTTCCTTTCCCACATTTATGATAATGACAATAACTAGTGCTCAATTTGGGGAACTCCCAATGGGTTGAAGACCATATTAACTTGTTCCCTCTTACAAACTAGTATTGTTTTGAGATCATAAATGATTAGATCTGGATGTGATATGGAACTAGATAGTTCCAATAAGATTTCATTTTGGGATCTATCTGCATCTGAATATTGATCCAAAATTAAACATAAATTAAATTAATCCTCAATGATCTAATATGAAGTTGCTCTGATGCCACTGTTGATTTATTAACAAAACCAAAATTTTACAAATGATAAAACCATCACAATAAAACCTTCTTCTGATTAAATCATTAAGAAAATAGAACTTGATAACAGAAGTGTATTTGAATTCATAAAAGCAAAACAATTCTTGCATTCTTTAGGTTTTTGATCTTCCAAATTCAACTAGGTTCTTCAAAACCAAAGTTTCTGGGCGATGGCATGCTAGAACAAAAAATTACTTGAGAATTTGGGGACCATAACCCTTTTTATTCTTATTTTTTATAATTTCAATTCAACCCATTATAAAAGAGAAAATATGAAAATGATATCTAAACATGCATATCCAATCTATACTTATATTAAAGGCCCATTAACTTAACTTGAATAGATCAATTGAATTTGGGTCAAACTTTAAATAATAGCATATGATACAATTATATATACATGTATGTCTAAAATCCAACACTTACTTCGCAGCTACACATCAAAACTAAATATACTAATGACCAATTCTAACTATATAATGCATGATTTGATGCATGAATGTGATGCATAAGTGTATATGATCACCAACATTTAACAAAAAGAAAGACATCAAGACATGTACGATTATTAAATAAATGCTATCACTACATGACCTGAGCAATCACGATGAACTAATCACATCCATGAAATCAAGTCACTTATTACCTTTTTCTTACATCCCTACTTGGCAACTGGTGCGTAACTGCTAATTGAGACACGAAATAATATCATTTAATGTCATTACTCACACTAGAGCACGCAACTCAAAAATCCCAACCATAACTAATTTACTTATTCATACTGAGTACACTATAATAGTTAATATCCACTAACTATTTTCATATGTCTAGAGTTTAAGTCTACAACAATTATCAAAGTGATTTAATTAATAAATGTCTGAATAAAGGAAAACCTATTGGTTCTACTCATCCTTCAACCACAGTGTTATCAATTACTTATTATTGATATCATGTTCATCTAGTCAATTTAAATCACATAATTAACACCATGATCTTCTAATAAACCGCTTATATAATTTGAAAAACAATTTAAACATCATATTTTCCTAATTCTCGGTAACATACAAGTTTTTCACAAATTAATCATGCAATACCGTCCTTGATCATGAAATGAAAATCACAAAATCATATCGGTAATGGCATATACTTAATGTTGGCACTGATAGCGGAGATGGCCGCGGTTGCTGTTGACATGGCTATGGTTTGGCCAAGGGAGGACTCGACCAGGGCTGGGCTAAGGCACCAACTCAACATGAAGAGGCCTAACCAAAGCTGTTCTAGACGGCTGGCGACTAGCCAGCGACAACGGAGGTAACTGCCAGCGAAGATCATCAGAAATTGGCAACTATGCCATGACGTGGAGCTTTTGTGAGGGATTAAAGATGAGGAGGAGGATGGCATGGCGGGAAGGAGATGGCTAGAAGGAGATAACCTTGCCGGAGGGAGATGGTCGGCGACACAATTGGCGGAGGCACAGCTGGCGGAGGCAGCACCAATTTGAAAAAATCTTGGCTAGGATAGTGCCAGGGTTGGCTAAGAGAGGCAAGGAGGAAAGTGGCTTGGCTAGAGGGGCCGGCCGACTGCTCATGATGGCGATGACAATGGGAGGCCAAAGTGGACGGGATTTGCGGCGGCGTTGTTACAGGCGATGAAGGTGAAGGAGACCTGGTGGTGAGGGTGCACTGATGGACCCTAAGAGAAAGATAGGACAGCGGTGTTTAGGGTGCGGTCTAGGTGGTGGAGGATGGCAATGGGTCGGAGACAGTGGTTGAGGGACATGTAGTGGCAGTAGTGCTCTGGCGGTGGCACTCTAACAATGGTGAACAGGGTAAGGAGAAGGAAGTTGGTGGAGGAGGAAGGAGGGGAGGTTGGGCGAGTGGCATGCTTAAATGGCATGCTCTAATCCTAAATTGAATGGCATGCTCTAATGGTAAAATACGAAATAAAATATAAACAATTACAAAATAAAATATAACAATCCTAAAAATACTAAATAAAATATAATAAATTATCATAAAATAATATAATCGAGTGATAACTCTAATGACATGCTCTAAGCCTACTAACCTACCTAAAAGTAATAACTAACGCGTCCTAATGCGATAAATGACCTAAATCTAATTCTACGATCTACTATAAAAAAACTTGCATACTATCGTATATATTGAAAACTTTTTTTTTCCTATTGTGTTACTGTCATTATCATTATATACTTGGGTGCTGCACATGACTTTCATGACTCATACCACAAACAGACCTTAGCTGAATGCACCTGTTCTGAAACTGACCTGAGTCGAATCAACTAGTTCACCAGTATAAAAACCTTGAGGTAGATTACAAGTTTTACACGGGCACAATAACGATCATGACCGCGGGACTACTGGCAAGTGAAGAGGGGTCGGACTAGGTGAACAAGATTGCTGGTACCCAAACACAAACAAGGGCAAACGGTCACAACATAGTCGATGGTGCCCATCTCCGGAAATGGCCATGGTTGAGAGCCATGGTCGCCGGTGGTCCTGATCGATAGAAGGGATCACGGGGAAGATGTTTGGGGTGGTGGCCGACAGTAATGCTTGTGGGTGGTTCTAGTCAAT
>JAVDBV010049970.1:0-40552 GCA_032619315.1 Piper longum
TTTTCTTCCTCGTGATGAACTGGTCTCAAGTCGCCCTTTCCGACTTAGATAGTGATGTACCAGTGTATTTAACAATTTATAGAATTACTAATGTTTTCTTCTAATTCTCAATCTCAATGTAAACGCTTAATATATGTATATTTAAGGGCCCGTTAATTTTTATTTTATATGATCTTAGAGGGATATTTGATGGTGTTTGGTCTTCTTTTTGTTTGGGGCAGTCGAATTTGACTATATGTAGCAGGAATGTAGGCCGTAGTGCATGCAAGTTGCAAGAGCTTGGTGTTACTCTACCCACTTGTACTCTGGAGGTATATGTATGTCCAAACTAAGGGATGGAGACTTTGTTCGCTAGTTCTAGATTGTTGGTACACCTGGCGAGTTGTAAAACATTCTCATGAGGCTCAAATTGCGGTTGAATATCTACATATTCCATTTATCATCATCAACAATGCAGATTGATGATGCTGCATGTTTCCACATAATTATTCATGTTGAAGATACACATATAGCAGAGGTGGAATGTCCTCTGAATTAGGCAACTCACAAAGGGCAACTCTGTTTTGTTTTCGGCTGTGACTCATTGATATGGAATGAGTGTTCGATTACTCATTCAGTGCAGTAAAAATTGTTGTGTTGCATGCAGTGCAAGTCGACTATGCTGCTTGCGACTCTAAATATATCTGGCGAGTTACCATACTAGTCAAGTTTAGTGCTCGTTGTTGGAAATTAGATATAAATATATATACGAATTATGAATTGTATTATATATTATTATATATAAGGTTAGTTAAATTAAATTGATCTAATAAAGTTAAGGGTTATGAACTATAAATTAAAGCGTGAAATTCAATGTGTAAATATTATTTTCATAATTTCATTTTTGTGATGGGTGGAATTGAAATTATAAAATTTAGGCCGTAAATAAGAAGGTTATGATCTCTGAATTCATATTTGGTTTTCGTTTTAATATCCCATTATTCAGAACTTTGGTTTAAAAAATTAGTCTTAAATTTGGAAGATCCAAAATTTAAGCAGTCAAGACTTTAATTTCTTTATAGCTTCAGGTACGCTTTCACTATTTTATTTATCTAATTTATTTCTCTTAATGATTTGATACGAAGACGATCCAAATTTATGATTTTTAGTTTATTTTTAACACTCATTAACCAAGAAGTTTGGCCACTTGGAAATGATCTAGTATGAGTTACATGAATGCATTAAAATTAAGTAGTTCAATTAAAAATAAACCATGAAGAGACTTTGTATGCAATATGCACATATTAACAGTTGGCGTATTGATCAAATCGTCAGTACCGCTAGCTAGATACCAGAGTCAAGAATGTTCACACAATTTCAACCTAAGCTTAGGCCCATCGTATGTTGCCAAGTGCAATCAAACAAAAGAACATCGCACATATATTATGCATGCATATGTTAGCTTCGAGAAACATGCATAATATGCGTAGGAGATGAACACTACAAGCAGTAGCAATGGAGCCAAATGTGAGTGAGAAAAGAATGCTGCAGGAGTCATGAAACTTCACAAACAGAAGCCTACTGACCATGCAGGGCTTGATGTAGGCGGTAGGTATGCTGCCGACGCGCTAATCCTCTCACCACCGTTGGATTCTCCTCCAATAATCAACCTCCGTACTGCACAGTGATAACCGTGTAGAAGAAGAATATTAGTTGGTAGAATTTGACTGTCGAAATGGAAGACAATACAAGAGACATTGACCCTATCTACTCGCCCAATATCACGTGACTTGTTTGACCCACCACAATGCTATTTAAAATCTACGCATTGTTTTTACCTCAAGAGCTCAAGAGCTCCACAAAGTTTTACCTGCTTCAAACGTTTTAGATTTTTCAGATGTCGAAAATAAAAGCAAGGAAAGTTCCTTACAACCACTTATGTCAAATATACGATTGTAAATACAAAATGAAGTGAATAGTCAACTTCATGCAGTTCCAAATTACACTACCTAACATTTTCGCTAGTCTTGATTAAGCTTAGTCCAGACTTCAGGGCAGAATAAACAAAAGAGACAGCAACTACATGATACAAAACCCGGGGATCATGCACCTTTTTCAATGTTAAAAGTCTTGTTTACCGGTGCAATCAAATAATAAGTCTCCTAATTATCCTTCAAAGAAATAATAATAATAATGTCTTCTAGGAGGTCAAGTCTTATCTACATTATTAATAAGGTGATTGAAGCCATGATTCGACTAGTCAGCAATTTCAAAGTGTTTGGCCAATATATATTGTTTGAACATTTCAAACTCTGCTAGGATTATCTTATCACTGTTGTAATTAATTAAGTACTAGTCATAACATGGAATAGCAGAAGAACAAGGCAACTGGATATTTGCTAATCAAGAAATAGCAGGTTGATTAGAAAGACGATATAATTAGCTCGTTCTTCAAGTATGATGCGAATTAGATTGCTACCTCCACTTGTTCTTACTTTTGGCCGAATATCAAGCAATCATTTTATTAAGAACTCCTAAATCAACCATGATCTCCATGACTCTTAATCTTGGCCACATGCTTCACAAATACTATGATTTTTTTAACAGGGAAGATTCCGAAGAAACAACATAAGCATGGGCTTGACTCACTCGACATAGTTTCATTTTATTTGAGATAAGAAAGCGATTTCATCACAAGAAGTTGTGGGCAGTCAAGTATGACAGATCAGGAACTGCTTATAGTTTATGGTATTTGATCCGTGCCCACTTGACCCTCTCAGACAATTCGAAGTCGACGCTCATATTAAGCCTTACTTTACAGTTTGGTTTTGATACGTCTTACTGTGTTCTTGTCCGGTGCATCAAATACATTTCTCATTCCCATACGGAACGTCAAACTTATTAATCCACGGACAAAGTCTGCTCAGCCTTTTCTTTATGTATAACTGCTGAAAAACAAGAGAAATTAAGTAGGCGTTCTCGGCATGCATGCAGCTTTCCCGAGTGAATGCAAACATATATAGTATACAGGTAAGACTTTTGATGGTAAGGACAGAGTTTACCAGTTTTTAAGGCTAAGATACCGATTAGTTTATCTTACTTAAGGTTGCTACAAGTGATCAAGAACCTCTGCTTATGTTGTTAGGCCTATGTTTTATGTCAAACCATTGGCTGGGTCTACCTCCACAAGTACTCACCAATTTTATCGTCAAGAAAGGAATATCTTGGAGTGGTGAAAAATTGAAAGCATGAGCCACCCATTTTGAAGCCTTGTTTCCTAGAATAAAAGAGCTGACCAGAGCTAAATGGCATATCTGTAATAATTATATTGTACATGACAAAATGTTATGGAGAGTTGATTTGATGTGCTAATAAATTATTTATGATAGAAAATAGCCAGAGATCCGTCGAAGCGAAGAGTGAATGTGTTTGTTTTGCTAAGACATTGTGATGTAGGCTAGCGCATGTATCATTCCAAGTGCCCATGCTTGTTGTTTGTAGCTAGTGTTATGTTACGTGATGAACATAAAAGCCTTTTTATCATTTGGCAACTTGGTGAAGAGACAATATGGCAATGACCAATTCAATGAGTTGCTAATGGGAAATAAATAAAATGAAATAAATTCAATGAGTTGCTCAGGAGTCATAACACGAGATGTTGATCAATAAATAGTCTTACCAACATCTTCGTTAATGTGGTAATGAGTGATGTTACATGATCATAACTTCAAGACAACCTGGTAGTGCACGTTATCTCATGATCACATTTACTTGCTAAAGACTACGAATTTACGATTAGCAACTTAATTAACGCATAAAGAAGCATTCGTTTCTATGAACTATTGCATGTATTCTTCCTACACCAGCCTTTATCTTAGGAACATGTGTTATGAACCTCCTTTTTTTATTATTAATTGTCTCCCAATTATCAGTTGCTTTAATTAGAAAACATGTTACCATCTGCTGGTTAGTTATGGCTCATTAATCAAGCACATTTAGTAAAAAAACTCATCAGAGTTTCTCCATAAATAGTTGAGCCGATGTGCATGTAAATTTTAAACTTATTATTCATAGAATTCGGCGCAAATTTAGACAAATTTGTTTTGACTATTGTGGAGTTTTAGCCTGTCTTAACTCTGACAGAGTAAAGATTATAAATTTGTACAGATATTTTGATCCATCTGCAAGCTGCTTTCAAGATTGCACCCACTAATTTTGCTTATAAATTTGGGGGCACCAAATGAAACCTGCCCAAACCCAGACGAATGAATACATATACATCATCTGTAGTTGAAGTGTTGAACCATTTTGAGTATAACAGACCCCAACCAAGCGCATGCCTGCAAGCAGCAGCATACTAAGAGTGATGGATGTGATCCTTTGCATAGATTTCCCCAATACACTGCTACATTGGGAAGAAATTTTAATCTGTTCTCCAAGCGACACCTTCCCATTGAACAGGCTCAATATGTATATGGCTTCAAAGTTCTCATAAACGGAGCAGTGTCAAACAAAGAAGACTCAATGGGGAGTTAAGGTCGCAGGGTACCCATTCGAATTTTGTGTTTCCATCTCTAGTACCATCAGGGATTTTTGCCTCTGGTGCCTGTTTCTCTTTGCTGCAATGGCTGAAACACAGAAAAATCAAGATACCATCATAAAAAATTGATGTTTCCCTAGTATAAAATGGCACAGACGTAAGGATATAACGCTCCTAACTTAATTGTTTTAATCAAAATAACAAAGAGGTCGCCCAAAAAATATTTTCCTTATCAAGAAATGCAAATGAATCAGACAAATAGACAGGGGACTTACACATCAAATCCTGAGGTAAAGCAAAGTCGTAATCATTATGCCCTTTCCGAATACAGCAAAAGTAGACAGTCAGAAGCAACACAGAAAAGACGGCCAGACAGGAAAGACCTATGGCAATTTTGCCTCCAGAAGATAAGCCTCCCTTCTCCCAGAAGAAAGAACAAGCAGGCAAAGAAGGTACACCACATAGGCCCTCATTACCCGAGAGACTGCAAAAAATTACCATTACCATTGAAAATGTAGTAATGGATAAAAAATCAACCGTGAAGTTGCATTTCCATGAAGAACAAAAGTTCAAAAGATTATCATGTCCATAGCACAGATAGTTGAGGAGCAGTCATCATGAACATAAAATAGAAATAATGGAAGCTTCTTTATACAAAAGCTGTTCTCAAGAGATACCCCTTATTACAAAGTCCTGATTACCTATGCAGAATACTAACATGAATATGCAAAATGATCGTAACGTTAATAAAAAATAACTTGTTCTTAAGTTGGAAATGAAAATAAACTACAGTATTGCAGCTTATTTCAACACTAGCATATAAGAAGACCAATCAGAATGCTACAAACCAATGGGGACTATGAAAGTTCAACATCCTCTGTCATTGATGACTGCTCTGAATTTTTCCAAACTAATTTGAGCCAAATACAAAGCTTCATCTAACCAAAATATTTTCTATTTGAATCTTCCGACAATCTCATGACCCTTGGAACGAGGCTTCAACGATGTCAAAATAGGATACTAAGAAACAGCATCCACATACAAGTATATACTGTAAAGGCCACAACTTTCCCAAAAGCTTATGCTGCTAGGGAACACACCCACACACACACTCCCCCAAGAATGCAAGTACCAGGAAGAAATTATATGTGCCCACAAAAATAGAGGCACACTACCCTCGTTCTCATAATGTATTTATTCTCTTATAAAAGAAATAGTTTGATAAATCAAATAATGCTTAAGAATTGGAATAGCTTTCTAAATACTCAACATAAGAACTTGCTGGAAGTGTTCTAATACTCTAAGAAGATTACCCAACAGTCTCCTAAGAAAATTACCCAACAATCAATCTTTTGAAACCTCATAGTTGTTGAATCCTTTCAGGCACTTAAGATTAACACCAAATAATGAGTAAAACATTTTTCTCAAGATAAACCTGCTATTTACAGTACTTCCTAACTGCATAATACATATCAATAATTTTGATTTTATTTTAAAAAAAATAACACAATTTTATTTGTATATATAAATTCATATCTTGGATGTGTAATGACATCAAGATTAATGAAAAAAGCATCCTATATCATTGTAGGTCTTCATTTATATCCTTGTAAGCCTTCCACTGCCACTTTTGGTCCATTAATAAAATGCATATCATATCTTTCCACACTCGAATACAGTATGAATTCTAAAACATAAATTGCAATAAATGCAACCAGTCAAAAATAATCTAAAAGCAACAACTTAGAGCTATTTTTACATGATTAAAAAATATATCTCATATTTTAATAATTTGAGATGAAGTTTAAATGTTAGCTTACTCAATTGCTCCACCCTGCACACCAATTGAGTATAACTTTTCAGGCACTTGTCCCTCCAGCTGATTATCATTTAGCAGCCTGAGGAAACACAAATCACATGTCCATCAGCGATAAAGATAATATGACACAAAAAAAAAATTATAACGAGTAAAAAGTTGAATTTATCTCCAACTAAGAGCACAGTGAAAGGATTTGTGTGAGCTGCGTGAAATCTCTTGTGTGAAATAGTTCTCCTTTTTCTTCCAAGCGTGAAACTCTGACTTCACCTTCTTTCCCTCATTCCCTTCATTCACCATCAATGTTTGCACACTCTTTGCAACAGAAGAGACCGTGCAACCACTGGTGTTGTTCTTACACAACTAAATTGTTATGACAAACTAAATAACTTGTATGGACACATCACTTGAAAAAGTTAAACCACACCAAACAGAAAATTTGGCAAATTTGCATTAAATGAGCTTTGATGCTCCTGAAATAATCTGATTCGAGAAAAGTATACTCCTAGTCCAATTACTTAAAGTTTCATACATTAATTGCCCAAACATGATTTTTCAGTTTCTATATAAGGTAGTGGCATGCTGGTGGTGGTAGTGGCATGAAGCAATTATGTTCCAATTTTATTGTATATTCAACATCATATTAGAAGTTAAAAAACGTTAACCTAAAGTTAATACAGCTGCGATGCAATGAACATTTTACAGACAATGGTGCAAACACTTACACAAGCTGAAGTTTTGAGGAACTGAAACTTTCAGGGATGTTTCCAGTTAACTGATTGTTAGATAAATCCCTACACAATACAAGAAAGAATAATAATGTTACATTTTGACCTTGACGAAGTACTTTCCCTTTCAAAATTAGAAAGCAATATGAAATAATGCCAAAATTTGGAAGATTCTTTATCTGTTTGAAATGAAGTGCGCAAAAGAAAAAGCTACCATTGAATGATTCCATCATTTTATGCTAATAGGGTGTTTGCTTTCTTATAGATAAGTAGTTCAGCTAAGCCCAGGAAAGTTTCAACAGATGAATACAATAAGAAACAGTCAAACAGATGGATAAAGCTCATCTCTGAAACAGGCATCATTACAATTTTACATTATAAAGGCGATCAAAACATTGAAAAATAAATTCTGAGGTATGTTATCAAAGTAGTCTGTAAGTACAAAATAGAAATTGCAATCAAAACTGATGCCAAAAATCAACTT
Source organism: Piper longum (assembly GCA_032619315.1). Lineage (NCBI taxonomy): Eukaryota > Viridiplantae > Streptophyta > Magnoliopsida > Piperales > Piperaceae > Piper > Piper longum. The sequence continues at coordinate 7,548 of JAVDBV010049970.1, forward strand.
ACAGCCTCACAAGTGATTGAGCTATTCCCGAAGGTAGACTACCACTTAAAGAGTTTAAACTCAGATTCCTGAAAAAAATACCATATGTAATAATGTTTCATTATTAAAAAGAGGGAAGAGGCGTGAAAGCATACTACTGTACAGGTCAAAAACTCCAGAGTAATTCAAGAAATGGAACCCCTTTGCACATGCAACATAATAATGACTCATAAAGAAAAACGTGGGGCAACGCAAACTGATACATATAGATACTTACAGGCTTACCAAATTTGTAAGCAAACTGATTTGGTCACTGATATAACCCTTCAACCCTTGGCTTCCTAGATCTCTGCCACATTTGAAAATAATTTTCTTCGTCATTTGTATGGATATAAATTCAGAATTGCTAAATAAGTTTAGAAATTTTGTATGAACACGAGTCTAAATTAAAAGTCATAAGTTCATGGGTACAAATTAATAATTTGGTTTCGTTAACATAAGATAACAGTATATAGCCATTCATGGCCGTCTCAATATACAACAATAAGAAAAAGGCATAACATTGGGAACCAAATATGCATTAAACATAAGCAAAGTGTCAGAAAGAGAGGTCCTTGCAGACGATACTGAAATTTTTCCAGGCAAGGCAAAGGATCCATCACAGGACCACTGAATATTTAATTTAAAGAATGTGAACCTTTTCCTTTCCTATTTGCTTCCAATAATAATTCCCTCATTTCCCAAAATAACTATTTTTAGCTACAGACTTCTTAGGCAAAGTTCATTTTCTCAAAGTTAGTTGAAAATGCCCTCCACCCCCAATCTTAACAGGGATCATATGTTGTTTATTTTTTTAAAGTCCTAAAAATTTAAAGTAAAAACCAAATTATAAAACTATTAGCAGTAATTTCCAGTATGGACACTAGCTTGCTCAAGTGAGCAGACATAAGATGCCACTTACAATTGGGTGATCACAAGTCCAGTTTCGTCTTTACTATGTTGGCAAGTAACCCCTTCCCAGGCATCCCATGTAGAAGGAGCACATGGATCTCCATTCCAGCCCATTCGTTCAGGTACCTTCAGCGACTCTTTCAGTGCCCTCATTGCAGTCACTGCGTACATATAGTTGATTGATTGTTACAAAATGAATAAGTCCTTCACTCACATTGGATTTCATATCTTAACAAACCATTACACTCTACAGCATGCGATAGGCTCAGATGTTAGGAACCGAGGAACTAAATGTCAGACACCAGGTAATATTTGATTATTAACTGCATAAGCATAACCACTTATATGATTTTCAACTTGACCACTAATGTAAAGTTGGATATCAATAAATGATCACAGCAGGAAATTAATTAGAAAAAATAAAATAAAACACAGATCGCTCAAATTGTGTTAATACCTTGATTTGGGAAAGTTGAAAGATCAAAAGGAACCATGGCATAGTTTTCAAGGCCACTAATCAATGGCGGACCAACAATTGGAACAAGCTGCACACTCAAACGAGTGGTATTCAAATTTTTTAGTGTGTATTGCCACTTGAATGCAGCAAAACTCCCAACTTCCTTGAAAATATCTATCCTACTAACATTCTGCTGATTAACATGTATATCAAAGATACGTTGGCCAGCTTTAGAAACACTTGAATCAATCTCCGCAAAGTGGAACCAAAGCATATAATTTAACCTAGTGTCCACAGGGAACAAATACTCCAATGAGGCATCTCGCTGACCCGCGACTGCAGTTTGGTACAAATATGTAGGAAAATAATTAGGCGACTGATTACTTCCACGAATTGGCCTCCTTGTCGTCAAAGACGAAACCTTCGAATTCTGACTTCGGAATCTCGAATCCAACTGCCATCCTCTTCCAAACAGATCTGTGTCAAAAGTAAATCCCGGTCCGAATGAATCTGATCCACAACTCAACCGTCCATAATTTACCAACATAAGGTCCCTGGTAGTAGTTGAGGAATCATAGGACAAAGTATCAACTTGTATGATTTCAAGTGAACCAATAACAGGTGGATCAGTTGCAATACTATAGAAGCATATTGTAGCATCCCCATCACTAATAAAAGTGAACACATCAGAATAAGCCCCATTTTTGCTTATATCCTCAGGCCAGGGAGTCTTCCAACTAAACACCGATGTTCCTTCAATAGACACCTCAAAGCTGGGGGGATGCATCTTGCTATCATAATTGTCATACACCGTGAACGTCCTGATATAATACCTCCCATTGGGCACATCGATCACATAGCAATTCTTCTTCCCAAACGAAATGGGGAAGAACCTGAGCGTCTTCTCCTGCGGCTGGAAATTGTGCGGCTCGGCGACAAGCCCCGACGCCCCTCCGGAGTAGAAGCGGTCGGCAAGCCATGTCCGGTTGAACTGGCTGGTGAAGTTGTCGGTCCCACCGCAATCTATCAGATAGTTGGCACCTGCAAGCAGCTGCTCAGTTAATGCAGACCGACAGAGATTCACCATGGCGGACACAACACAAACAACAGATCGAAAACACGAGAAAAACAATATTAATCGAAAACTCTGATCTCCTCAACAAGATATAATGCAAGACATGCAGTTCTACATAACTGGTCAGATCAAATGAGAGGGTGACGAGGCCCATTCTAATAACTAGTTCACACAAGTAAACACTTGAAGATCACGCAATAGTTCAAATTGACAAAGCGGATCAACAAATGAAGCCAAAAAGAAGCTAAGAACTTACCGAAGAAGCTAGCTGCGGAGGTGGTGAGGGGGGAGGAGAGGAAGAAGAAGAAGAGGAGGAGGGAGGAGGAGGTGCATTTTCAAGACGTGAAACAAACTATACAAAAGAGAGAAAAAAAACGAAGAGAATAAGAAGGAGAAATGGGAGGAGAGTGGGGGGAAGCGCAGGTCGCGGCGCACTTGTGCCCGTGATGCGCGTGTGGACGCCGACTCTCGACGGAAAAGGACTCTCGTTTAGCTAAGCTAGAGTGAGGAAGATGGGAAAGGGTAGAGAGGTAGATAACTGTGGTAAGTATATTACTATATACAATATAGTATATGGTATATAATAGTAGTAGTAGCTGGTATATGGTGGAAACTTTTTCGAAGAGTTTTTAATAGGATGGCTAGCTGACCATCCTATTTGTGCAGGATCCAAGATGAGAATTAAAGCCAAGAGTAAGTAGCAGCAAAGGGTGAGGGAGTTGTGGGGCAAGAATTAATAAACGAGAATGGAAAAAAAATATTTGTTTATAATAAAAAAAAAAAAAGATACGCCCGTCCCTAAGTGTAACATACTTTACTACTCTACTTAGCAACATCTTAATTTTTGGGAACATTATGGGCTTCCCAATCCAAGGCGGAAATAGATCAAGCTTCAAGATGCAGCAGCAATTAGAGATGGACCTTTTGCGAGAACATGCAAAGGGCCTACCCGATATAGAAAATAAAGAGGAACGGGAAGTGTGGGGGCTCGTGACCACTTCTGATATTTGCTTACATCGCTTTCAAAGGGGAAAGGAAGCAAATTCAGCGTTAGGTACGTCGTCTTCACACGGGAGCCGCACATTTAGTAATAGAATTGGTTGAGCAGGTAGTAGTAGGTGTATGTATGCCAATTCTGTTTGTAACTAAATACTTGAATCGACTGGTACCGAGCAGTGGGAAGTAAGAATCTATGGAGTTTCCATATTTCTCCAATATTGTTGGTGTGTGAGTGATATAATATCCCGTGATTCGTGAATGTGTGGGGCTAACAGGAAGGAGTGAATAAGACCATAGTTTTTTCCTGGTGAATTGTGATGGCATGCCATTCATTCCCTTGTCTTGATTGGCAACAAGCTTCTCCTCCATGGAATCCGAGGAGTCCCTTGCAGGCAGATAGATTGGGATGCCACCGGAATGGGAAACCATCACATCCGAATACATACAAACCGCATTACCTGAATAAGTTTGTCGTGGGGTTGCTCGAGTGAAAAAGAAACAATTGGTCTTATATTAGGAGTTGCACTCCCCCTTACCCTTCACCATCCTAGAGTAATTACTCAAAGAAGAAAAGCTTATTTCTGACACCTAAAAATCAACTGGGGATTTTTGGTCATTTTTTACTCTGTTTTATACAAACCCAAAAGTAAAAAAACCGAGAATTTAGGTTAAAATTTATTTTATTGGGTTTATCATTAGAATTTTCCATGGAACCATGTCGTTATTATCTCTCATAAAATATATAAATCATACAAGTATTCGGAATGAGGGACAGTTTTTTAAAGACAATCCAATGGGTCAGATGTGAATTGAAATTCTGAAGCTCCAATTCATTATATGCGTCCAACAACAATGTCGGTTGATCATTTATAATATTGATCGTGCTTTATGACTTGTTGTAATTAGAGAGATAATAGCTTCGTCAAGTAGATGTCTTCATTCTAAAGAGACAAAATCAGGCACCTTCGTATTGTGCAATATGAATTGCGATACATCAATAATAGGCCCACCAACCTCCTAACTCATCTCCCCGTATGAAGATCAGAAGTCCATTGCTATTAAAAGTGCAGATTCCGCATAACGTCTAGCACGGTCACTAATGGATGTGATTAAACAAACTGGGCTTTTATTTCCACAAACCTATCAGGCTATCCTTCCCAGCTTCAAAGATAAACTTTAATTGGTAACCCTTATAGATCTGAACTACCATGGCATCTATATTCAATTATATATTCTACAACCATGACGAGTGCTGAGAAACTTAATTTTAATAGTGGTAGGTGTCACAGGGGTGATTCTAAAGTATATTTTTTTGTCCTAAATCACGACCCATGCAGCTATTTTTCTCTAAAAATATTTAGCCTTCCATAAGTAACACAATAAGTCACAATACTATAATAATACACAAACAACCCAACACCAACAGTCAAACTTGAACCCCTTTTATTGCACCTAATTGCTAGCACATATATTATAAGGTTTACAGCTATTGATAATTTATAAACTAATTATAATGTCGACAATATCAACACGTCAAAATAAACATGCAAATTCACCAAACAAGTATAACACAATGTCCAAAACAAAATGGACCTATTTGACTATACAAAACCCTTAAAACCACTTAAAGTTTTGTACTCAGAAACCAATTAAATTAGAATGTTGACACTATCAATTTAAAGGACCCTTTCCAACCTTAATTTCACTAAATGAAGCAAAGGATTATAAGTAATTAAATTCCCTTGACTACTTATCATGTTGTGGGTAGGCAAACCCCATAATTAAGCCTCTCTTCCCTAAGAAAATCTAGGAAGACAATAATTAATCATCGCTCATAATAATCCTCACCAATACGACCCCAAGTCAATCCTCCTTATGATGAACTTACTTACATGCAATTCAACTTAATAAGAATAACAAACAAATAGTATTGCATAAAGGTGTGCTATGATCTAAGTAGACAATCACATGTATAAAGTTTCAATCTTTCAATATGAAGAATTGACCATGACAAATTCAAATCATCTCCTTCTCTTGATCAAAGTCGTCTCTGCTTTATCTCTTCTCTAAAAATCCCCTTCAAATAAGTTGTGTACAATTCCATATTTATATACTTATCCATCTTAGAGTTTTAATTACACTCCAATACCAAGTCGGCTAATGGGAAAGTCAAGTTCTACTCTAAATTTTCTCGCCATGTCATACAAGACTACAACTCAAATCAAACTCTCCCTTGGTGCATCGTGGCCATGTGGTTGAGTATTTTGGCTCAAGAAAACCCCCCAAGGTCACCAAAATTCAAACCCTAATACCGAATCTTACCTATAGGGTTTGGTCTTAGTCTCAGCTCCACTACAACCAACTCTATCACAAATCCTAGTTCACCTCAAAGTCTATGTCCTTCATGTTTACGTGTCCATCTAAACTTCTCCCTTAAAACTTTGTCCATATCCAAGTCATATAAGAAAATCCCCAAGTCACTAACACATAATTCTCCAAATAATACTGATAACTCTTACTATCATTAGTAAACTTCAACCAAATCCCGGTATGCTGGTATTTGTTACTCGATCACATCTAGTGCTATCGTATCGTTCACCAATTTTGGTATGCTCGATATTCAGTTATTGGTACGCTCGGTACTACTTGTCCTCACTCTATCGATACTTGACAATGTGTTGCCCGTAGTTATACTCAAACCCGATGTTCAATCACTATCACTCAAACTCTCGGCACTGCTCGATCATACCTAATAGTGAGTTTGGTAGCAGTAACCAAGCAAGTTCAATCCTTCTTGATCATGCTTATGCCTTAGAACCCGGTATATACTTTTTGAGGTTAATTTGTTGGTGATAGAGTATACATGCTCAATGCACCTCTACCAATGTTTGGTGTACACTCATTATAATTAAATAAGTTATTTTTTGTTACCGATCACTAATTTACGCTATACTCTACCAGTAGTCATGCTCAATTCCGCTCCTTGAAATTTGATAGACAACTTCTAAATATTATAGTTCGATCATAACTATAACTATCACACGAATTATTAAGGGTAAATTATTTCTCCATCTCAAATAATGTTAACTACTCGTCATGAATTTGGGATAATTAGGAAAAACCTTCAAATTGCCATACACAGGACGCCCGATACTAGACCCAGTAATAATAGAAATGACCAAAGTCAAGAAAAGCTACATTGTCATTGGTCATAACATGAGAAGATGGATGAAAACTAGAAGGTGCTAACTAAATTATTGGTTTCAAAGTTCGGATTTTGACTTTCATCTAGAAAAAACACAATTGACGTTCGGCATGTAGCATCGGTCTCCTCTGCTGGGTCACCGGCGGGACGTGCGGTGGTCGCAAAGTCCACGTTCTGTTGGGCAGTTTGTTGGTACAAGTTTAGGCAGTTGGGCACTTGGGCTTGAGCCTGTTGGCCTCTCATTTGGGTTTCAATGTTCGTGTTTGGGCTAGTTATTATGGGACTTTTCCAAGATATCGTGTCGATTGTCGTTTAATCCGACGGCATTGGTCGCTTTGTTAAGCACCTTAAATGGCTTGGGCATGAAATTGTGCCTTGTATGCCCCTATGAATTATCCTTGTCAATATTTTGACTTTCTGTAATCTATTTATATTCATAAGTTCATGATGTCCGCCCTTGCGTTTTCAGATTGGTTCGAAGCACCAATTGTTCATCCCCATAACGAAGTTCAGCTGGTTTCATTTTCCTAGTAATTCTGTACTGGTAAGCTACGGACGCACGAGATGAGACTAGTTCTAAGTAGTTTGTCCAAGTACTAAAGATCAGGACTCCATGTCGTAAAAAAACCAATAGCGACAAACGCCCCCATTAGTCATTTCGCTTTTCAACACATAGATTGCCTAACATTAAAGTTCACGGGTTGCCAGAGAAAAAAAAAAAGATCAGCGGCCAAAAGATGAAGCCGGTCAAATTAACTCCAGAGGTCAAAAAACAACCGGATTATTGATTGCTTAAAACAGTTGGGGGTTGGTAGATACCCTGGTTCTTTTTGGTGGTAAATTTGCTGCTGGATATGAAGGGTCAAAGACTCCCACCCAGAACAGAGAAAACACTCGGCTCGCTTACACCGAACAGTGCTCAGCAGTCAGTGGCCACTGGCCAGGGTTTGCTGCCTGCATGCACTGTTGAGTGTTACGTTAAAAGGGTATTATTTCAGAGAGGAGAGATAGATCTTCGGATAAATCTGTGTAGAATCTTAACACAAACTCAAGGGCGTGGCTCGTGCTCGTGCGATGGAATAAGTTAAACAATGACGATAGCCACGTTTTCCCGTTGAGTTGAGGGGACCGGCTTCATCGTTACACCCTGTCACATGCTCTCACTGTACCCCAATCGGTCTCTTGCCCATTATTCCAACTATAATCGTCGGTTTTTGCCATCCATATTCGCCAACAACTTATTGATTTAAACAGTCGACGGCAGTGAAAAACGTTTAATTAGTACCTAGTTCATTGCTTCATTTACATATTTGTGATTACTCCACCGGCAATAGCTGTGTCCATCTGATTTGGGACAAAACAAACATATCTCGGAACATCACTCATGGGCTGTTTAGTAATCAAGAGCCCAGTGGGGACGACCAGCCCCGTGTAATCACTGACCTTCGGATGTCCCCAGCTCAACACCACCGGCATTTAGCACCGTCCCTACCATGTGGCTCTTACCGTACACGCCCCGCAAGAGAGGCCCAACCTACCATTGTCCATATCCCCAACCCAAACCTTCGTCTTCGTCTACCCATTCCCATTCCCCGAGAAAGGAAAAGTAAAACCCATCGTCTTAATGTGCTACAGCTGCTCCTCGGGCTAGTACCTGACCGTTGTACTGCCGCTCAACACACATGAGAATGCAGTACACAACTAAATCCTCCCCGCAAATATCATCATTTCAACGAAACACAGATTAACAAAAAACGACACTCATTTCAAGTTTTCGACTTCCAAGTTGGGGATTAATTGTTGTAAAGCGTGTAACAAAGCACTGACCAGAAGTGTATATATATATGTTCTGGTATTCTACAGATTTCATTTTCATTCATTCATGCTATTCCCAATTCCCAACCCACTACAACAACTAGTCTATACAACATTCATTCAATGTTCACGTTCAAACCCGAGTAATTGTAATCAGTACCAGCACTCCCAGCCAACAAGACTACGATCCCAAGTAATTATTTTAGTTGCTTCTCCATTGTTACTCAGCCCTCCCTCATCCCCACCCCACACCAGTAATAATAGTAAATACTGATCACTGCTACGGTACCACTTCTAACTGATCATCAATATCCTGATCATCTCAAATAAAGATAACGAAGAAGCAACTATACTTCAATGATAAGATCAAGAGGTGATAAATTTTAATTAATCTTCTTCTCTCCGAGCGGAAGTGATAATGTGTTACTGTCACTAAAACTTACAATTACCGATAATGAACTTGTTTAGCATTTGTTGGGGGCAAAACCCACCATGGAATTGGCAAGGTCGAAGCTCACCCGGGTCCCCTGCTGCTGCAGGTTCCCGACGATGGACAGCGGCGCCGTCGTCGGAGCAAAGGCCAGGCAAAAGGTGCCGGACGAGTCCACCGGGATGAGGTAGTTCTTCGCCGGCAGCAGCAGCGTCTTACCGTCGCCGAAGTGGAACGACACCGTCGGGACAGTGACGCTTTTTTTGTTGGAGAGGTCGTAGCAGGTGTCGAACAGCGCCACCCCGTCGGCCTTGGCCAGCGACTTGGTGCCGGCGACGAAGGCATCGCGGAGGGCGTTGTACGCCGCCGTCTGTAGCCGGGTGACGGCGGTGCCGGAGTCGACGATCACACCGCCGCTGCCGCTCTCGTCCATGGCGAACGCCGACAGCGGGATGGATAGCATCTGCCCGCCGACGGAGATCCCCGCCATCCCCACGTAGTAGAACGTCGCGAACTTCGCGTTGCGCAGCAGCGGCGCCGTCACGGCCTCCGCCCCGCTGCCGGCGCCAAGCCCGAAGTCGAGCGTCGACGCCGCCGACGAGTCGCGGTCGACGAGGCAGTACGAGAACGACTCGGCCTTGATCTGGGAGGGGAAGGAAAGCGATCCGCCGCCGAGTCCTAGCAGCCCGGCGGCGCCGACGAACAGCCCCTCGTTGTCGTGGCCGCAACCGATCGAAATCTGAACGGCGCCGGCGGGGGAATCGCCGAAGGCGACGGTTTCCGACACAAAATCCCCGACTGTGTACGACCCGTCACCGTAGGAGACCTGGTAGAGGCAAGAACCGTTTCGGCAGGCGGAGACGTCGAGCGCCCGGCAAGAGGAGGCGTCACAGGCGAGCGGCGAGTAGGTGGAGGAGGCGGCGGGGTCGTAGATGGGGTCGGCCTGGGTGTAGCAGTCGGAGCAGGGCGCGCACTGCACCCACGTCACGTCGCTCCCGGTATCCAAAACCATGTACAGCGGCTTCGCCGGCCGGCCCACGCCCACCCTCGTGAAGTACTCGCCGGAGCCCTGGCTGACGCCGGAGACGATCGGCCCCTCCAACTGCTCGTCGGACTGGAGCGGGACGAGGTCGGCCTTGCGAATGCCGCGCACAGCGAGTTCGAGCTTGGCATTGAGCGCTCTCACTCGAGCCTCGTCCCGCTCCAACCTCGAGAGGGTGAGCGAGCGGTAGTCATTGTGCCGGCCGGCGGAGATCGAGTCTCGGGAGTGGAGGGAGAGGGTGAGCGAGTCGGAGGAGTGGGCGATGGAAGTGGACGGGGGGGTGGAAGAGAGAACGGTGAGGGTGTAGTGAATGGAGGTGGTAACGTCGAGGGTGGCGGCGTGGGGATCATGGTGAGGGGTGGTGCGAGAGAGGGAAGTGGGGAGGAGGACGAGGAGAAAGAAGAAGGAGGAGGGGAGGAGGTCGGCCATTGTTGGTGGAGAGGAAGGAGCGAGGTAGCGGTGCGGTTGGAAGGGTGTGGGTGCTTTTATGGTGTAGGTGGAGAAGAGGTGAGACGAAAGAGATGGCTTTTTGAGTTATTTGATTAGGGATAACAATAATACGAGATCACGTTCATTGCGTTCGGTCTTTTTGTGACATGAAAAGTGAAGGTAGTGGTGACAAGGGAGTGAGTTCCTAAGTTCGCTGACCGACAAAAATTTATAGACTCTTTGTGTGAGTGTTGCTGCCTCTCTTTCCAGAGCTACGAGTTGTTGTGTTTATGTGTTAGTTCGATTCCTTCTTCATCTCATCTCACTGCTACGACGCATTCGGGTTGGTGATGCAATGTTCAACTGTTTATGATTTTGTCGCTCTGGACTAGATGCATGTCAAAGGGAGGATGAGGAGGATTTTGAATGTAACACGTTTAGGGGAGGGAGGTACGGGCGTGATTAAGTCTCGCGGTGGTAAATGGTAAATGCCTACCTGCCTAGCGGTGCCGAGCGGGGCGAGCTCCGCAGTAATGTCTGATTGTGATCGTATTATTTAGCTGAAATCTTCTCTGTCGCATTGAATGCGAGAGGTTTTTCGATATTAAGGATTTGGTTGTCGTCTTGCCCAAGTGGGCAGTTCGTGTGGAGTTCGCTTTTGTTGAGCCATGAATGCGTCGTTACTAAAATCAAAACGGCGGCTTCACTTGTGGTTCGCGAGCGGTAGCGCTCCCGAAAATAAAATCATCTTCACAAGCCATTCGTTTGGGTATAGCTCGTGCCCCGGAACCTAAATACTTGTTTCTGATATTGATTTGATTTGGATCACCCACTGAGCTTCTCTTTGGATTTTAGACGAAGGGATTACCAAGACTTGTGACGGTCCTTGATCATGTTCCTGCAATATAAGGAGAGGATTGATTAAAGAAGATAGGTAGATGGGTATAGTGTAATAATTTTTTTATCACCTCTCTCGTATAATATTCTGTGTTGGTAAATATTTACAAAGAGCCTTCTCATAAGAATTCTTCACGTGTTGATCGTGAGTGCAAAAAAAGTTACACGGTGGATCTTCGGCTTTCTTTTCTCATATTATAGAATGTTGATTCATCACATCCATTCTTTCGTGTCTATCTCTATCACTTAACAAATGGATCCTGGATGGAGTATGCAAACATCACGAACAAAGGACAAGCCAATAACTCTCAACTGCGAATTACAAAAGACGGCTACTACACCGTCTCTCTGGCCGCTAAACGATCTAGAAACGGACCACTATCTCTCGTCTCGAATGATTCTTCACCATTTCCAGGAGATACATACACACTTTCACGTTCTGTGGTCTGAGCATGAAGGACGGAAAATGACTGTTGAGCACTGCTGCGGGACTCTTCCAACATCCGGAAATATGCATGAGGCCCCCAACCTATATGATAAGCACGTAAAATCATTAGCCGAGTGATTTGCAGCTATTGTTGCAGCTGCAATTCTATATTTTGTGTGAGCTCATTGCAAGACAATCGGACATGGGCAGCAATCAGTTATTTATGCATTAAATGGATAATGAAAATCACTTTAAATTGCTTGCTTCTCCAAAGAAAGAGACTCCTATGATATGCTCTGGTATAACAGCAAATTGCTCAAATACACATTTCTTTGCAGCATATGCTTTTCCCTTATTACAGCTGCACATCAATTATGCAATAATGAATTTTCAAGAAGAGTACCAAAGTAACAAGAAATTGAACCGTACCGTCTGCATCATATGGCATGGGAAAGAATTGCAAATAACAAAATGAAGCCACTACTAAGCCTGCAAATGGTAAGAGAGCCCAATTGAGATAGAGCAAGTAATGGAATGTCACAACAGGATTAGGAAGAGACTGCAATTTCTGGACATCATCAATAAGCTATTATGATTTTGCGTATGACAAACCTAAAAACCCTCCAGCAAACACATCTTGCCAATGGTGCCAATAATCATCCACTCTGGATATTCCAACCAGAGCAGCAGCAAGAAGCGGTAGAAAAACAAGGCACAGTTTGGCCACATGACCCCTACGATCAAAAACTCTGATTTTTCCAGATATATACCATGCAAGAAATCCTAGGCCAGCAAAGGACCCTGCACAGATGTTTTGAATGAGAAATTTCCCCAAAGGTGAAATAATTTATTTCAAAATCATACGATCAAGCAAAAAAAAAACCCACTATGCATTAAGATTCCTTAGCATGATTTAATGAGCTACCCCTCTGAAAATAAGTGAGAATAATTATATCATACTCTTGACCATTGAATAAGAAAATTTGCCAAAAAATGGCAGAACATGAATCATTATAAGAAATTTAAATTGCTTTATAAATAATCAAATAAGCAGTTGCATGTATCATACAATATTGACTGTTTCTCTCTGATTTTAAGTCATTAATTTAAAGGTGAAGGCAACAAAATTGGCTACACAAAATACATGCCAGCAAACCCATCATGGTTAGAATAAGGTATAGATGATGATGGTGGTATGTAATGACCTTAACTCTCTCAGAGCGAAGATTACAGCATTTTTTATGCCCAGCTCAACTCTTGCTCTAAAACTGGCCTGTGCTCTGTATTGGGCTAGGCACTTTCACGCTCTTGTAATTGAAATAACCGTCCAATTTCTTTTCTCTACTTCTACAACTAGTCTCCCAATTTTAATTTTTATAACATAAAGAATTACAGTGTCACCTACATGAGGTATGCCCACTTGGGAAACTCTTGTGCCCTTCTTTGATTACACTCTTTATTCCATGACATATAACATCACCTGTGATTAGATCATACTTCTGCCACATGTTGGTAAATAATCATAAGACAAGTGCAAGAATACATTCATAGAAAATGATAAAAAAATAACAAACTGATTACATACTGGTTTACCATCAGGAAAGCAACGCCAAAAGAAATCCGGCCGAGGTCTACCAACAGCATCCTTGATGGCATCAGTTATAACCCCTGTAATTAAAACAGAGAACAATAGACCTGCACGGGTATGTATTACCAAAGATGTCACGGTATGTAAACCAAGATTATATAAAAAATGAATAAAGAAAACATATAACTTGATATTAACTTTTATCTAAATCCCTCTTGTAGAAGAAATGTTAACATGCTACTTACAGAAGAAGCCCTGAATCAAGCAAAACTTTAAAGAATCATGTTCTTAAGATGTTACACATCTTCTTACAACAGCTAAATAGCAATGGCTAACTTAACAATTCTAACTTCCTCAATCTAATTAAAAAGGAGCATCATAAAATTGCTAGCAAGGTCCATCTGCAACATAAAATTTCCTGTAATGTTAAATTTGAAGCTAGACTTTGCAGCTGAATAAATTTCACAAATGCTCTTGTCAAACAAAGATAAAGAAATGCATGACTTGTTTTCTATTCTAAAATAACTACAACGTGAAGGATCAGTAGCTTCCATTGAGAAACCTTACCCAGAACGGCATGATGGAAATCATATACATCTCTTCTATAAAAGTAATATAAAAGGAAGACAGCAAATGGCAGCATGACTGCAACCACCTGTTAAAAATAGTTTCATGACCATAAGCAACAAAAAAATGTGTAGTTATCTTTAGACTTCAAAAAATCCACAGAAGATAAAGTTAGGACATACAGGGACAGCCCAAAAGGGCACAGTATTGTCTTGCAGTGGATATTTCAGATCTGTCATCATGTCCTCACCCACGAAACGGTAAAATGGATTGATTAGATTCAAAATGAGCTCTATAACACCAAGAAGTAGAAGTATGAGCCAATCATGCATGTGAACCCTTGCCACTTTAACTCCATGAGATTTTACAGTGTGCGATCCCAATTGAATCTCAGGCATATTCCTGATAAAAATATACATGAACATCGTTAATGAGATTATGAACTAATCACTTATCGATGCAAACTAGAAAGCAGTATATAAAAAAAAACACAGCAGGTTTGATTGGATGCAACGCAAGAGTAACTCACCAAAGAAAAATCCTATAAAGGTACAACTCTTTTTGAAAGCCAATTCAAAGAATTTCCGTCAACTTACTAAACCTGGGCAATGGAGCCATCTTTTAAGAGAATAAACAAACAACGTCAAATAGCCTTGCTTAACTTATGACATTCGTCACAGCTAAGTATCAATCGTCAAGTCTGAGGCTAATTGCAAGCAGAAATATAGCTTCTAACATCTCAGAACCCAAACCTTACTTTCCGTTTCCAATAATGGCAGTTCCATGTCATAGACGCAAACCAAGAGGGAACAACATTCTTTCTTTATAATTTTCCTTTCCTTGACTTCGCCGAAATTAGAAAGAAAGCGTAGAAGAAATACAATCACCAAAACCCCCTAAAACACATACTATTAGCATCCTCTTAACACCAGCAGTTTTTCAGCGAAAAAATCCTCAACAAATTAACACAGATGAACACTCTTTTAGGCATCCTGAACATCATTAAAAAAAAAAGAGAGGAGAAAACATGGGAGAACATATGATCAAATAAAGCATAAAACCCCACAAAACACAGAACAACTAGCATCCTCCATCCAAACAAGTATGTAAAAGTTTCTGAAAGCAAAGGAAGAGTTGGAGGGGAGACCTGAGAAGGGGAGACTCCGACGCCAGAGAAGAAAGCAGATTCAAAAACAAGAAGGAAAGCCAAAAAGGAGGGGTCTTTAGGGGGGGGCTAGGCCATCCTGGTTCTTATTGGAGGAGGTTGGCGCAATTATAAATATGGGGAGAGTAAATAGTAAAAAGCAGATCTTTTTGGCGGCGTATATGGCCATGGTGGACTTGTGTGCAGTAGAAAGAGATAGAGTGGAGGCGGGGGTGAAGAGTATACACCACTTGTTTGCTGCTTCAATGTTGGCCTCAAAGTTGTGAACCTTGGAGGAGAAGAGTGGGGAAGGAGATGACAACAATGGCCGCCGGAGCTGTTGCTAGTTGTGGGTGTAGTGTGCTCGTCGTCTCCTCTTCTTCTCGCTGCCGGCGACTGTCGTCTTCGTCACGGTCTCCCTTCTTTGCTCGCCGGCGAAACGGCGGTGATGTGTCTTTGCGTATGAGGTTGTTGGTGGTCGCTAACGCCGCCGACTCCACCCAGCCTTCTCCGCCCGCCGCCGCGGCCGTCGTCGTCCCGGACAATGAGTTCTCGCTAGCAAAGGTCCAAAAAGAGTGTACCTTTATTATTTGTCGTCATAAAACCGTTTGCTTTGCACTACATAAGAATGTTGAACATGACGCTCAATAGAATGGATGACACCGTGAATCCGATTGTCTTTGTTTTGACGTCAGGGACGAAGTCTATAGATTGTCTAGTATGCCAACATTGTTGTGGAATTTCTAGCTTTGTTTTACATCAGAATGATTAACATGCAATCAATTGAATAGTTAATAATATGAATCTAATTACCTTTTCTGTTTTCCTGGTGGTCTCATTTGGAGTTTTGAGTAGAGTTTATAATTTGTCTATCATGCTTTTCAAGTTCTTGGAACTGTTTGTTTTTGCTCTACATTATAATGGTGCACATGATGTTCAATCGAATGGTTGGCACTGTGAATTCACTTAACTTTCTTGTTGCTGCAGGGGCAAAGTTTATAGATTGTTTATTATGCTAACATTGTCATGGAATTTTTTGCTTGCTTTACATCAGAATTATAAGCATGATGATCCATGGTATTACCTTTTGAATTGTCATGGAGTTTCTTTCTTTTTTTTTCTGCGGGCTTCATTTGGAGTTTTGAGCAGAGTTTATTGATTGTTTAACATACCTTTTAAATCGTTTATTAAACTGTTTCTTTTGCTCTACATTAAAATGGTCAACTTGTTACTCAACCAGATCGTGAGCATTAAGAATCCAATTATCTTTTTCTTTTATTGCTGGTGTCGTACTTGGTGTTTTGAGCGAAGTTTATACATTATTTATCAGGCCCTTCAAATTTGCCATGGAACTATATGCTTCGCGCTACATTAGAATGGCTAACAAGATGCTCAACCCAATAGTTCACTAAGAATTTGATTTTATTTTTCATGCAGGTCTCATTTGGAGTTATAGGGCTTGCAGTTGGTTGTACATTGCTTTCGTAAGATTTTATTTGGTTTTATCCTCATTCTTTTTGTCAAAAATGGTTGTTCTTGTACTGATTTGTAAAATTGGGAAATTCAGTTATGGATTTGGAGCATACTTCACTGTACTCCCTGGTTCTGAGTGGTCAGCATAATAGCTGACTTATGGATTTCCGCTTGCAATCATTGGCATGGCTCTCAAGGTTAGTTATTCATATCATCGTTGGCGTTCTAAGTGTTGATCACCCGAGTTTCTGTTACTTTCTTTCAAAATGATGGCTTACAGTAGTGTGTGGTCGCATTTTAATTCACTATTTGGTCAAATTAAACATTGTCATCTTGAATACATGTTAATCCCTTTCACCTTCAAAAATATAATTTCATACCAGACACCTTAATAAATAAAATCAGACCAAACAATGGGTCAGTTATACGTATTGAAAGGTTTTTTTGTTAGTACGCAGAACTGAAACCAGTACCATGCATTACATATTCCGATGCCCTGCAGCTAAGAGAAACATGCGCTACCCCCATTCTTAAACAGGTAAATTATTTCACAAGTGTTGAAACTATATTAGAAGGTTGTTGTGGATTATGCTATTTGAAGCCAAAATGCTCAATGACAATTTTCTAGCGTGCTTTCCATTCTAAGGGTTAAGCTTTTATGCTCAAAGTTAGATATAGCTATAAGTTCTGTGCTTGATCTTAAAGGTTAATAACCAGAAACAAATGAGTACAAAACCATAGTTTAAATTTCTTTGTGGTGCATTGTTAGTGTATCATAATCAGATTTACTCTACTGAACCCTTTTCAGTGATGTTCCTAGGTGAGAGAAGATGTCACAAGATTCCGCTATGGAGATGAGCAGCATCTAGATGAGGCTTTGAAACGTATATTCCAATATGGACAGGTGTTTTGCTAAAGTTGATATTTTTTTCATAATTGGGATAGTGTGTATGATCTTGGCAATTGTTCTCTGGATTTACCATTATTATCTCTTATGGAGTACTTATCTAACATCATTAGGGAGGAGGAATTCCAAGAAGAAGTGCGCCAACTCTTCAAATGATCCGAGAAGAAGTATGATCCTATCGCATTTGTTTCTTCAATTAAAATCTTTAAGAGAATAATGCTTGCATTTAAAAATCCAGACAAAAAGTCCTCTGAGATTTATATTGCTTTAAGAATAGTCTTAACATTCTATTATCTAACAAGTAAATGTCAGAGTAACAGCAAGCGTCAGCTGGCAGTTTCTTTTCCATGACATATCTCTCTTTATTTTAGGTTACTGAGAATGGGAAGTATAGTTTGGTTCTTGTATTCGAAGCAAAAGCACTACAGCTGTCAGACTTCGAGCAAAGACAGGTAAATAAATGATCATTAAAATGATTGAAATGTTGATATTCTCAGCTTTGGCTAATTTTAGTAAGGAAGGTGGCTATTTGGAGTGGATGTGAGAAATATTATGAACAGAAAATAATGCCTAAAATTCTTGTTAAAGTTCAATTGTGAAGTTTTGTAAAGCAGTTAAACACCATCTTAAAAGCAATGAGTTAATATCTCATTCATTAGTACAATTAAAATGAACTTTTTTATTTCCACCTTGTAATGGAAGATGACTATAGTATATTCCGAGCAAAAATCATTTGATGATGCTGCGGTTTTTTCTGATTACTGTAAAGGATGATGATATGATGATGATGATGATGTTTTTCTATTATGCAGGCAAAGTTCACATCATTTTTTGGTCCAGGGATTACAGCTATAGTTGGTGAGTTTCTAGGACATTATTGTTTCTAGGGTAAGTTTGCATGAAATTTTCAACTAGTCAACTTTACCAAAAGTAGTTATATTTTGTATATTTTTCATAAAATATATTATTATGTTAATTATTTTGTATATAAATTAAGTACGATTACATAAAAACACACAAAATAATCATGATTACTTTATGTGGCCCACCCATATTAGAGTGAAATTTTTTTCCCTTTTTCTTCTTCTCATACAAAACACATAATAAAAAAATTATTTTTAAAAAAATATATTATATATATACTAATTTTAGTAAATTGACCATTTAAAATTTCCATGTCATTTACATTTATGTCATGCTAACCAATCGGAACCTAAATGAATTACATTTTGCTCGATTCCTTGTTATCACTCTGAAGTGGTTATCAGGAACCATTTTTTGTCGTGGTATTCTGTTTTGTTGACAATTGTGCTCGTCAATTACCATGATAACAATTGCTTATGCAGGTAAATTTGAAAATGATTTGTATGAGGTCCGCCTTGTTTCTGAGACAACACCTCAATAATGAAGATATATTTTTATTTTTCTAGTTGAAAGGTTGTTTACAGATTGTAAGTCATCTCTGCCTATCCGTGCAACGGTTATGATGTATATTTTTTCCATTACTGAACATTTACAGAATGAATTTCGTTTCCTAGTGTGTACACCATCCTGCTTGTACAAACCTGAAGAATGTAACAATGAAATTTCATATTTTTCCCGGGTAACAAAGCTACTTAATTTGGTTGTTGGCATATGTTTCTGGCTCGTACGTAGCATAATATGTTCGTTTGTACTTGTCCATCGGAGGAATACATCTGGACTTCCGTCTAAGAAGGAACAGATCTTCCAATCATAGATATATTTCATGCTTTACATATTACTGTCATACACACAATTCAACTTTCAGTGTCCTGACTGAAGACCAACAAGAAACAGTACGAAACATCTGTGTTATTAAGGTGAAAAAAAGAAAAAAGAAGGAACAAATCACTCTCATATCAATGAATGCAGAAAGAAGTGGGCGGGGTGTGGGAGGAGTTTGAGGTGCCCGAGGAACTTGAGTATAGATCGCTTCTGAAGCTACAAACTCCTATGTTGGTTCTAGGCACAGGTGAGCTTTGTTGTTTACGATGATGAAGACAAGCCACCGGAGTATAGGCTTTGTTTGTGCAAGCTTTGTAAGTTGGCTCCCGTTGCTTGGCCGAACCTTCCGTGCAAACTGCACCGGCGATGGTGGGTGCGTATTCCGGTGGAGGAATCCATAGACCCCCCACGACAACAAATTGTGCCGAGGTTGAAGTGATTGTACATGGCGTTGTAGGGCTTGGTCTTCTTGCAGTGTGCAGCCGATATTTCTTAAGAGAGGTTCCGGTAATAATTAGTTAGAGGGATATCATATACAAGTCTTTTTCATCCAAAATAAAACTAAGTTTTAGATAATTAACAATGTTTATAGTAAGTTGAAATTGGTAGAACCATGAATCCACAGCTAATAAATAAATTTGCTTTTGAGAAGGTTTTCAGGGTCATCTTCAACTTAACGCAAGTAATTTGTTTTGTCTGTTAATAGCTTAGTTTTAGCTCATGTGACAGCACATTATTAAAGAGCAGGATATTCTGTCTAGCATTTTCTTCATAGATTTTTCAAGTTCTGGAAATTGAACAAACATGTGCTTTTCTTTCGCCATCAAATGTGAAAAGGATGAAGCACAATCGGTGATAACATAGCTTCGGCTAAATATTTGATTATAACACTTTTGCAAGGATATCCTCTTCAAAAACCATGAATATTCACATTCAGTTCCCAGTAGTAGCAACTAGCATCTTCTTAATAGATGCAAGAACATGTATAGATTCTTTCGCCAACTAAGTATATCTAAAAAGATATATACCATATATATATTTGTTTATCTATTATGATCAATAATCAGATTGTATCAGCTACCAGCTAACATATGTAGCAACCAACATTAGAAGAAAGCTCAAAATTATATATGTTAAAGTTCTTCACCTGTAGATGGCTTTTGACTTCATCATTGGTGAGGCCATCCACTCTCATCACTTCTCGTATATGCTTCGGAGTTGCAACTGTGATTACGATAAAAAAACATCCATGGAATTTAAGTTCTTCTCTTTTATAAAATAAAAAAAAAATGCATTGAGATGATTTACTCGGCATCATTAGGCTCACCATGAGCACCTCCTAGCTGTTGGAGGGCTTGAAGAAAACTCTTGTGAAGATCCGGGGACCAACACCGTCTTGTCTTCTTGTTGATCATGATCTGATGTTCTTTGTCATAGCCATTCGTTGTGGAAGAAGGCATAACCATTGATTGCTTCTCTTCCTTCTTCCTTGCAATTCCCATTGGCTCCTGTAGATTAAATTATTTAACCAGTACTACTGTAATTAATCTACCAAACCATTCAAAGCCATATTATTCATCATTCTTTTCATTAGTGAATCGAATATTGAACTTATACCCCTTTGTCCTGTGGTGATGGATGGTTACAGTGATCCCGGGTATTCCAGAGTTGGACGGAATTGAGCCAATCACGCTTCCCAGCTCTTCCTTTTTCATGATCTTTCTCATTTGCCTTGCGATGACCATCTTCCATAAATGAGTTTGTCTTCATAGGAATGAACTCTTCTATCACCCTCTCTTCACTTGAGACTCCTTCGCAATCAGAATACTCCTGATCCATCCCAATTTGTTGTTTGCAGCTCTCGATGGCTATAACAAAATTGCAAATGTATACGCACGTATAAGAGACACGAAAAAGTGTATATAAAAAATACATGATCATCCAACAAGGTGTATTCACATGTATTGAATCTTTGGAGGTTATGGTACTTAAGTAGGATGTATACCATGTGTAACAAGTTGCAAGCACAGGGGAAGCTCTCTTTCGAAAGCAAGGATTTTACGACGCTCTTCTTCTAGACCCTCAACATATTCGCGTAATCTGCACCACTCTTGTCTGCTATCCATTTGAGAAGCTAGGCTGGTAGTATATAGGAGATACAAAGGAGAAGACAATAAGGAATATCGGATCAGTAGCAAGCAAGTATATATATATATGTACTTAATTTGTGGGTATATACAATTGATGAAGAAGAAGAAGAATAGATAGGGAGGGAGGGAGGGAGGGGAGATCGAGGTCGGGCCGTCGCGTACAAGGCGAATCTGGGACATGGTGATCTGAGGGTTGAGGACATGAAATATGAATATTCAATGGGGTGGAAGTGACGACATGAGCTTGGTGGATATGAGAAGATAAGATCAAAGTGATAACATATGGCATCCATGGTATATGCGGCCTCATAAACACCGGTTGCACGGTGGCCATGGCTAGACCTTAACAACTAAGAATATCATCACTTTGTGCACAACAAGACAGTAATTTTGGCGGGGTGGTGGAATATTACGCTAGCACCAGCCAGCACAGTCCAGAGATTGACAAAATTTCTTGGCAGTGAACAAATTATTAAATGATAAGTTTAGTCTGTGTTTGATTTTGTAGTAACTGTTCGGGTAAACATGAACATATTCTAGTAGAAATATACCCACTTAAGGAAATAAATATTTGATGGAGGACGGTCTTGCCATCTCAAGCTTGCTCAAAATTCTTTTCAAATATGGGAGCTACATAACAGGTCGGGACGAGATTGGAACCTCAGAAGGTGGCTTTTGGGGACTTGAAGGGTCATGTTCTCTATAGAACTCATGGCAATTACATACATAACAAAGTAGGATATCTGTTCGATCGGTGATGTATATATTTAAATGGACTTTGGAGTGTTAGCTAGCCTTCGCGGCATGCATTGTCACACCCAACATTAGCTTTTAAATAATGTTATGGTAAGACTTAGATCAGTGCGTTCGATTTGGAATTTTTAGGCTGTTTTTTGTTTGTGGAAAGCTTGTGGACTGGACAAATCAGGTTGTTGTTCTGAACTACAGTATATTATATATAGGCCGTGCACACATTAGTATGCTTCATGTACATGTTCTGAAACAAAGACCAAATACAAAGTTAAAGTGCTCATGAATGTTATTCATGCAGGTTCATGATTCAGAAGTAGGTTTGATCATGTGTTTCTTAAATAACAGAAACTTTGATGGTAACGCTTACCCCCTACTATGGAACATTTCTGATAAGAAAAATGTAAGAGGAAGATTACAAGTTTAATCTCTTATTTATCAAGTAAAGACTATATATAACGGCGAAGAGCATTGTGAACCGAAAATATATATCAAAGACAGTTGTTGAGTGCCACAACATAATATTAAGAAATGATAGATAAACCACACACACACACTTGAGTTAATAAAAAACAAGAGACAGATCAAGGTGAAATAAGATAGAAAACAAAATTTTAAAATTCATTTTTAACTCAAAAAATTCCCTAATTTATCGAGTTAATTCTATACATAACCAACTAATTTTATAAATTATCAAAATATATTATTTTTTATATTAACTATATTAATATTGTAAAATAATATAAATTATATATTGATCAATTTTAAGTGTTAATAAAAATATATATACTAATTTTATATAATTTATTATTTACATAATAAAAAAATTAATATATATAATTCCAAGTCGGTTTTCCGACTCGTCTCCTGTCTAGTCGAATTCGATTTACGAGTTTATAAACTATGACAAGAGGAACACGTAAAAGTTCGGGGTGATGATCCGAAAATTCGACGCTGGTATGGCTGATAGAAACCAGATTTTTATTTTGGTCAAACGTGTTCCATTTTGGTTTGGTCAATCTGTTTTCAGAACACCGACAAATCAAACTTGAAAGATGGGCTTACTAAGCAAGAGTAATATTTCAAGTTTTTTTTCTTCTATATATGAACAATTAGCGTAATCTTTTAGTAATCTTTGAGAACGTAAGGACTTGAAAATAATTTTTTTCCTACCTAAAATAATTTTCTCCTACGCAAAAAACAATGAAACTATTTACTCGAGTAAGAGTCAACCATCAAACCTGATAGGGAACCAGGTGTCCGTCCCCCTGTGCTACGTCGACAACCCATGTATGTTGTCGGCATAAGATATCAATAATTACACGATCTACTGATAAGATAATTTTATTCAATATTTTACCCAAGGGTAATTAGGAGTTAATACACATTGCACTGGCTTTGACGTGCAGGAGTATCTACTGAACTAAAGCTTAAGTTGCGCGACCAGTGCAATTAGAAAGAGCCGATCCTGCAACTAAACTAGCTGCTCCTTAGATGACAAGAAACCCAAATTACTCAGCAGATCTTGCCAATTTTCCATCCATCAAACTTCTTCTAGTTGAAAAATCCCCAGATATACGGTACAAAAACTGAATACGAAAATTGAACCTCAACTCTATTAATGGGAACAGAGAGCGTTTATAGTTACGGAAATTAACGAGCCGTTCAATCTCGAGTACTGAATTTTACAGCAGTTCAGATCAGTGGACTCTGGAAAGCCCAGAGCCAAGGTCTAGTTCTTCCCACACGATTGTCTCTGCATATATGGGGAAAGTGACTTTTGCAGAACTAGCCGTTTGGAAGATGCCAACAGCCACGAGAGGCACTATACATATATTATGTATATATATTTTAAAAAATAGCGTGGTATTTATAAACAGAAGTGGTCAGTCACTTTGTCACAAAGCTGCTTACAGAGATATCAATTCCATCAGATTCCTTTTTGGATGTTGCTTGAGCATGGTTATATCCGATACATGTTAAAATGACACTACAGAACTGGGTTTAGATTAGCAGCCTTTGTCAAGTGTCAACCGCTACTTAACAAGTGTTGAAGAAAAAAAGGGGGGAAAAACTTCTACATATCATAACAAAAACAGTAAGGAGACCCCATAATATACGGTGCCTGTATTTTCAACCTAATACAAAGGAAAAATTAGGGCAGCATAAAACATATGCACTCAAGATATGTGACTGTATAATACTGATTTACAAACATGCGGAACTGATCATACATGTATGCACACAAACAAAATTAACCTATCAAGCAGAGCTTGCTAAGCTTAGTAAGAAAACTAACTTCACCTCCCACCAGCTTCCGCATCACCGACAAGAGGCCTCGTGCTCCGAGTCAGAGATATTCCCATGTGATTGCTTTCCTGCGACACTGGATCGACAGCCTCAATATCTGTTGAAGGTACATTACACGTATTGTTTGTTTGTACACTTTGGCGGGCCTCATCCAACACTCGGAAATATGCATACGGTCCCCATCCTGATCAACAGGATATTCATGTCACAACCATATGGCTGATAACGATTATTGTATCAAGATACAAGCTGAACAAAAAAAAGTATTCTAACCAACAAAAGTAAAAAACGAAATATACTTTTGCTTAACGCTTTTGCAGATTTACTAATGTCACGTTGATTATCTCAGCGGTGGTTCCTAAAATGTCAGCACATATACTTTTACGTGCACACAGTGAGTCCGCTTGGTTATCAATAGTATTCAATGGTTAAACCCAAACAAATCTAAGTCACTTCCTAATTGCGCACTATGAATCTGGTTCAATGAACAAGTAGAACATCCTCAATGCACCTTTCTAATATAAGCTTAGCGCAAAAATTTTTTCCAATCCACCATTTGTAAATGAATCTGGTTCAATGAACAAGTAGAACAACCTCAATGCACCTTTCTAATATAAGCTTAGCGCAAAAAAGTTTTCTAATCCACCATTTGTAAACAAAAATTTAAGTTTCTTCTAAACCATATTGATTTCATGTTCAAATTTGTAGTCACGAGTATCAGCATATAAAATATTTATAAACGATCCAAATCATATCACACTACAATGACAGTTCACTAATTTCCCAGAAAAAAATATAAGCAAGGTTCTCAAGAATTATATGAAATTTCTATTGCTTTACCATCAGTATGATATGGTGCAGGGAAAAACTGCAAATAGCAAAAAAAGGCCACCACAGTACCTGAAAAATTTAACATTAACCAAACATCAAAAGAGAAGGTTTTCAGAAGCCAGAGGATGAAAAGCTTCTACAAAAGGAAAGATACAAAAGGGCCACACAATTGATGCTAACCAAGAAGACCACCAGCAAACACATCTTGCCAATGATGCCAATAATCATCAACTCGAGAAATCCCTACCAGAGCAGCAACAAGCAGAGGAAAAAACACAATGCATAGCTTTGCCACATGGCCTCTCCGATCAAAGACTCTTATCTTCCCGCATAAGTACAATGAAAGGAAAGCAAGACCAGCAAAGGACCCTGCATAGTGAAGTTTGCGCTTCATTTAGGTAACATCAAAAAGTTTGACACAAGCAATAATCAAGAGCAATAACAATAACAATTTTAAAAAATAATCATCACATCTGCATATAAAAAGATAATATAATTATAATGTGCACGCACACACATTTTTGCAAAGGAAATAAAGTAGAAAATCACTCACAAGAAGTATGTCCACTTGGAAAGCTCTTGTGACCTTCTTTAATGACATGATCTTCTCCATGGCAAATGACATTTCCGGTTAAGTTGTGATACAGCTAAGAAAATCAATTATGCATATATTATGCCAAGAAAAAGAAAAGCCATATGCTAGCAAAGTAGCTCAATGCAACAAAAGAAGATAACAACATTGACCTCACCGCTTTTCCATCAGGAAAACAACGCCAAAAGAAATCTGGACGTGGCCTACCAACAGCATCCTTTATTGCATCCGTAATAACACCAGTGATCAGAGTGGAAAATAAAAGCCCTGTACTTTCAATAACGTTAATTTGCCAAAGAGAGCACAGAAATATCTTTAGGTGAACATTCAACATCAATGTCGAGGCTTACCCAGTATGGCATGATGGAGATCATAAACATCCCTTCTATAGATGTAGATGCCAATGAAAACAGCAAATGGCAACAGGATAGAGATCATCTGACCATCATCAAAATAAATATTTTTCAAAATGTTTTGCCAAATAACTGTCGGTACCTTTATAATGCCTATAACATTATGAATCATAAATAAAAATGAAAACCTACAGGAACTGCCCAGAATGGAACCGTGTTGTCTTTTAGAGGATATTTCAGATCAGTCATCATATCTTCTCCAACATAGCGGTAAAATGGTTTGATGAGATTCAGAATGAGAACAATTATCGCAAGCAGGACAAGTATAAACCAATCATGCATGTGTATCCTTGCCACTTTGATTCCATGCGATTGAATTGTGTGCTTCCCCAGTTGTATTTCTCTCATCTTGCTTGCTTTACTACGATCTCAACAAGACTAAAATAAGGAGTGCATATGATGAATGGCTGCTGTTTATTAGATCTATGTATATGTCACATACTTAAGATATAAGAAAGAGCATTTACCAAAAAAAAAAAAACTGATAAAAAATTAAAAGATTAGCTAGCATGATTTGAACACACAATTTTCAAGTAGATAAACAAAGAAGCCTTAACATGGTAACCTGGTTTAGAAAGTCAACTGGGCGTCGGCGCCCCTCAGTTCCACTCTTAAAAATTCAAAAGTAAAACAAAATGATGAAATAATGGAATCAGCAAGTCTCCCGTTGGATGCTTCAAAAAGCAACAAGCACGAACATTCTTGCCTGATCGTCCAATTCTATTTAATTGATATATATAAATCAGTTATAAAACTGTTGCCACCAAAAAACCGAGTACAAGGGAATGCAGATCAAGTCAACACAGCTTTTTTTTTTAATATCACTGCAGCTCATTGAAGTGGATTCGCTTGAGATATTTACATACAAAGAAAGATGCAACCACTTAAATTAACAAAAAAAAAATACTACCAAGTAATCAAGCAAGAGCCTTTTATGCTATGGAACCTCTGATTAGCATCAGGAGGAATAAAAGAATTTGCGTCCACAACAGCAGAGCAAATCCAAACCACAAAGATTGATTAAAAATCAATGCTGTACCAATTAGGGTGTGGCAACTGACGACAAAGGCCACCACAGCCGTGTGATTAATGACATCCAATCACTGCTACTAGTACATCAAAGACCAAACCAGTTCCATTCTAAATAAAATAAAGCTCAGACTAATCAACGAATACACAGTTGGGAGGGAAGAACAACTATCTAACATCATGTTAGTAACATGGCCCAGCCACCCACTCAATTCAAGATAGAGTTGGAAATTTTGTAAAATTGATTCCTCCACAGAATCCACCATCTATTAGATTCATAATATTAAAAAAGAGCAGCATATCCATTGCACCAACTCAACAACGGCTACCCACACCAAAAAAAAAAATGTGACGAAGAAAAAGAAAGGATTTTTGGAATAGATATTCAAAAAATTGCAAATATGTCAATCGCTCCGTTCTGGAAATTAGCAAACACAGCATTTCATAAACGGAAGCTCCAAATCATGCCCAGAAATCAAAACCCCAACTTTCTTTTTTTTTTCTTTGAACATTAAAAAATAGCCCGAATTATACAAAAAAAAAAGAAAAAATCCGCCGCTTCAACCGTAATCAACACCAGAAAACACCCGAATTTCTAAACATTTCCAATCATGGAAAAAAATTTAAAAAAAAGACAAATCAATCCCAGAAATCATAACAATCGCCAGAGCCGACGTTATCACAATCAAAACTAAGAAAAATCCGGGGGGAAAAAATCCGCTGCTGCATCCATACCATTATTATGGAAATCAAAATTAAGAGAGGGAGAGAAAAAAAAAACAAACAAAAAAATTCCATACCGAAATCAGAAGATGTAGAATGAAATCGAAGCAACAACAACAGCAACATTCATAATAAGATCAAAGCGGAATTAGGCGCCTAATTTGGGGATTTCCAAAGTTGCAAAGGATGACACACGTGTGACAGTGATTAGCCCGAAGGCGACATTATATTATGTTATATACTTTATATTATGAGGTATGCTATTATTATATGTACGCATATCTTATGGTTGGTATTACCAACTTCGAAAATGGGAATTGATAATTGAGTCGGTCAGATTTAACCTAATTTAGGGTCGATTAATTAATTGCAAAATTAATAATAAAATTTACTATTATATGGTTAAAGAACGTTGTATACAAGATTTAAGAATAATAATTTGTATTTGTTAGGAATCAATGGTATTTTTTCTTGACTTCGTAATTTCATTAAGTTTAGTCTCGGGTGAAAAATCAATTTATATTAATTTATTTTAAATTATAAAAAATTAGGAAAAAATCATCAAGGGACCTGCCATTAATTGTGGGTACCCTACCCTTGGTTAGTTCAATTTTTGTCTGAGTTTATGTTGTTTTAATGAATTGGATCCGATTTTTTCAAATGCAACAACACACCCAAGCAAACAAGTCATTAAGTCGTTAAATAAAATAATATATTAAATATAAATAAAATATCATTTAAGCGTTTAATCGTAGTTTTTCAAAAATAATTATATGCATATATAAGAAAATTAATAATTATAAAAAATACAGTTCAATTTAAAAATGTAGTTAAGGGTAATAATAAAAAGACCTTCTCGAGGAAGTTTGTTAAAGTCCAAATTTAATTGGACATAACAAGGCATTGATCTACTTCCGTCCAATTTCCATATAAATTGATTGATTTTTGAGGTCTACAAAAATAAAAATATTGGGAAAAGAAGGAGAAAAAATTGAAGGTAATCACCGTTACATTTCACCTCCATATACATATAAACGTATATATTGTAGAGTTTAGAATACGCGTAGATTGGAGGCCTAAACATATCCTTGTTAAATTAAATTAAATTAAATTAAATGTATTTAACTTGGCTAAGATATGGTATCCTACATTCCCCGTTTATATCACATCATAAACTAACCGATAAATATATAATTCAAAGGATGACATGGCCATTAATCCGCGACACTGGGTAGCAAATAATAAAACTAATATAATCTTTATTAATGTTCCGATTGTAACAAGGAATTACTGGTAATTGCCCAAGAGCTAATCCAGAGAAGACTATGATTAGAGTGATGGGTGTCTGGATGCCATTTTTGAAATGGACCACATGAATGGACAGAACGCCCGGCCCACCAAAGGTCATTTAACTAAATTATTCTTATTTAGTTATGATTTATTTGGTTCAGAATCTATATTCGAACCAAATGCACAAAATCTAAATACCACCCATGAACTAAATTTGAATTCAAATTAAAAAATTTTGATGTCACAGACCGGACCCATGGTGACGTTTCCTGCCGTCGTCTTGCCACCCACCCCCACTACTCTTCAACTCCGCCCCAACTCTCCCATCTGAGAAGACGAAGTGGGCCACTAATGGAAGCTCTGCAGTTGCCTCCTGCAACTGCTCTCAACTCATTGCAACATTCATAATCCTCCCCCTCTATCTCTTTGCTCATTGCTGTCAACCTTTTTTAGTTCGCCACTCTCCAATTTATCAGTCCCTAGAATTATGTTTGCTTTTTTGATCCTCAATTCCCATACCTCAAAAAAAAAAAGCTTTCTTTTATCTTTTTTGCATTTATTAATACGTGTGCATCTTTTGTTTGTGCTACTAGACATGCCGCATTGTTGGTTTCTTTTTTTATATATAGTTCTAAAAGTGCTCATGGCATGCTTGTATGGTTGAAAATACTAATGGAATGTATATTTTCATGTTGACAATTTTATTAATTGATGTGTGTACGTGGTGTTGTGTGACTTCCAATGGTTAGATGTTCGTAGTTCATACTAGTACTTAATGTTGTTGGCATTTTTAAGTGGTTTGAAGATCTTAAATTATGTAAGAGTAAAAAACGATTTAAAGAAAATTTTAATTATTTTGAGGAAAAATATATGGGTTGATAATAAAAATATTAATAAATTAGTTATAAATTCAATTATATGGTGTTAATATTGTGAAAATAAAAAAAGTGACCGGTTATTATTTTGGGCTATTCGGTTAAAATCAGACCAAATCGAATAGTTCGGTTATGTTGGTTCGGTTATAAGCTATAATTCGGTTCTTATTTGGTTAACCAAACAAGTCTATTTCAGTTTGGTTGGTTTACGATTTGGTTTAATTTCACCCAAACCAACTGATCGCTTAGGCATAGTCATACACTTGACATGGTTGTTGTGGGTATAAATTATTATTATTACGGGTCCTACCTTTGAAAATTTTGCCTCCAAAATTCTTACACTTAGCCCGTTATTGGCATTAATCCATGACTTTATTTGGCTTGTGATCAGCATGATAGTTGGTGTTCCTTATTTAGCCTATCTTTTAATACAAAACCATATTATTCTACTATTATTTATAACAACCAAGTCCAAAGTATAATGTAATAGACTTAGGTTATTTCTTTAAAATTGATTAACCAAATTAAAGATTTATAATCTATTTCTATTTATAAATATGATCTTAGCCTAATAAATATTAGATATAGGACTAAGTCAAGAGATCTCGTAATTTTATTTAAACATTGCACTTTTATGTTTTAAACCTTTAGTGTCTCACATTGATGATTTTAGGGTACAATTTTTTGGAACTAGACCCGTAATAATAGAGCGGTGGGCTCTAGGGGTTATGAATTGAGTGTAATCTGGGAGTATATATTGAAACCTTTTAGCTTTATCTTTTCAACCTTTTGCTTTTTTTTTTCCTCAAGTGGATGATAGTGGTGGGCTCTCTGGGCTTTTCCTCATAAAAGCAGAGCAGGTGATGTTATGACTTGAGAGTATTCTAGGTGTTTATATTGGCCCATTCCGCTTCGCGTCTTAATCGATAGAGTTGAGCTGCCGCTTTCATTCATGGCTCTATTTAAATTTGTCCGTTTCGACGAATTTGTTGCCCCTGCTTTTGTTCATTCTTCGATGCCATCAATCAACTATTACCGGTCTTTTTATCTTTACTGTTACCAGCTGATTCAGAGCCGTTGGATTGGATGGGGACAAATGATGGGCTAGGGGGAAGGCCCAAAACTTGATCCGCTCGGGACTATCCGATCTGTACGTGGGCTGATCAGACTGTAGCAAAAGGGCCGTGCCTGCGTAACAAATCAGGCCCATTGGGCCGGCCTGTCCTGCGCATAGGGGCTGATCTATATCAACTTATAGCTAGATAACGAAAAATATTAAATTGCAAGAACTTATACAAAGTCAAACAAGATATTTATGATTGAATTTTTTTAATAAAATTTTTAAAACTATGCAAGATGTCTACATCAGATAAATTTTAATTTTATATATAAATACTCATTAAAGATAAATTATAATAATTTAATATCCTAAATATAGACACTTTAAAAATATATTTAATTTGAGATAAATTATAATTATTTAATTTTTATTATATATTTTTAAAAATAATTAGATAGACTCTTATTCGAATTCAAACCCTTAATTTTATACCATTAAAAATATTATTATTATTATTTTAAAAGATTAATATCATCGAGATTTAAACTCATAAGTTGTGGGATAGCATAGATTTTCGATTAAAATTCTTTTTTCGTAAATTGTTTTCAAAAGATGGCGCCAAATTCACCGTAGTCGCTGCCATGCCTGCAAAACTCCCACCTTCCCTCCCTCTCGCCGGCCACCGCCGGAGCTCGTCGGAGATACGATGTTCGCGGCGGAGGTCCGGCCGTCGATCCACTTCGCCGCCGCCTTGTGCTACCCCGACTCCGCCTCCCATCCCGTCGATGGCCATCGCCGGCCGTTCCCCACCCTACGCTTCACCACCTCTTTCCGACCCTTCTCTTCTTCGTCTTCGTCGTCGCCTTCGCCTTCTTCCTGTGCCGCCTCTTCCGCTTCACCTCCGTCGCTTCCGGTGGTGAAGGAAGCGGTTGCCGCGGACAAGAAGCCCGTGGTGTGCACCGCCGACGAGCTTCACTATGTTCCTGTTCCGAGGACCCAGTGGCGAATCGCCCTCTAGCGGTGCTTGCCTTCTCCCTAGGTGAGTTTCTTTTTTCTACTTTTAGAGTTTTCTGGTACATGTTTGGGGAGCCTAATCATGATGGATTTGATGTTGTCGGCTTGTTGAATTGCCAGACGCCGCCGAGGAATCAACCATTGATGCTTCTGTCGGGAGTGGGGACGAATGCTATTGGATTTGATCTGTCGTCCGAGGTTAGTTTTTTTTTACTTGGATTTGCTTTTTGTTGTTTATTATTATTATTATTATTATTATTCTGATTTCCATGTTTAAAATTAATTTATTCGAGAAACATATTAAATTTGGTGTTAGAAATATGCTAGAATTTAGATCGAGTTGAGTGGCATCAAATGAATTGCAAGGGTTGTGGAAAGATGAAATGGATTTGTATTGATTGTGTAAGACAAGATCATGGCAAATGAGATGATTGTAAATTGGGAATGAATTTAATCTTTATTTTCTATCAATACTCATCATTTGGTGTGTCAGGAAGGGCATCTGGCCATTAAAACTCTGCCATTTGTAGTCGAATGAATACTGATTTAGGATCCATGTCTCCCACACTTATGGGTCTCATGGGGAAGAAGTAGAAGAAGATGAATGCTCGTCATCTACTTTTGGAAGAAATTTGCTCTCTTTGGTGATTCTATCTTTATCTTTTTAGTCTGTTGTGTCGTTTACCTCGCTCGGCCAAACTTTGTATAGTGTTCTTTTGCTCGTTAGATGGCCAACCAAGGATTTGATACATGGATTGTTGAAGTTCGAGGAGCTGGATTGAGCACCAGAGGAGAGGAGTCCATGGAAGTTGAAGATATTATGAATAGAGATCTTGC
>JAVDBV010049971.1:0-16592 GCA_032619315.1 Piper longum
ATCGAGCCGATGTCATTAATAAGCTGTCACAATATAGCAACATTTTTCAGGTAAATGGTGTTATGTTTTCCAAACTAGGTGCGCTAGCCAGAACAGATGCAACATGTAAATCTGAAGTAAGGGACCTAAATAATAGCCAGCAGGGAAAAAAATTGTATACCCGGATTTGCAATTATTCGAAAAATTATGGGCCAATTGTTAATGGGCCTTTCTTGTAGATCATGAATATGGTATGGGCCTGTTATGTAGAAACCATTGCCAAGGGTCCCACGGTTACCCTATCGCGAGAGAAGTTTTTCTGTTTTATTGCTAAAACTTAATAAAAGTAAAGTACATAAAAAATAAAAAAAATTTCTTGCCGACGAAAATTAGTCAAAAGTAATAAAGTCAATCAAGGGGACCGTCCACAAATTGAAAGGGGTATTCGGTATACCCCTTTTTTTCTAATGGATGAAGTGATCACGCCATGGAATTGATGGTATTCAACCGAATTTTAAATGCGTCGAATCAATTAATTAGTGGTATAATTAATCTCTTAAAAAAGTAGTCGGATTAGCCTTAGCTCCTTAATTAACGCATTGATTTTTATCAGCGGGAACAATAAATAGACTACAGAAATGAGCTTCAAACATTTCTTCTAGGTAAGTTGGCCGGCCTTGAGAAACAACATGATTGAATTCATTAGCAGACCATGTCACGGCACAGACAAAGGGAAAAGAAAAGCAGACTGTACCAAAATTAGGGCATAGGATGCTGTTGGTTGAATGTTATGAAACTGTTTGGTTGGTGATGTTATCTGCTTGTGAAGGAGAGATTGTCTGATCTCATTGGAAGAGATTATAAATAAATAAATAAATAAATAAAAAGAAGCTGGACCAGAGGGTGCAAGGGGCTGGGTCCAATATGTTTGGCTCCTTTGAACATCAAGGCCGGTCCAAGAAAGCCATGCCTCAAAATCAGGAAGAGACCAAAGCCTTGATGGGTCCTCCTCCTTTGTCTTGGCTTTTGGATATAAAATCACCACTGGGTTGGAGTGAATGGACAAAAAGGAAATGTAATCCAGCTTTAACAGATTTGCAATCCATTAAGTCAATGGAGTAGGCGTGATGTTGAAGTTAGAAACAGCTAATTGCCTACCTCCCACTAATCACTTGCTACCACTACACATTCTACCTCTATCTGCATACATACAATTTCGCCAATCCTAGCTGCATGTATAAGTTTAAGCACAATATTGCTCCCAAGTCCTAACCCGGGTTATTTCTAAACACTGCGTTGTGACTTTGAAGATGACATCGAAGCATAGAGCAACATCAAGGTTCGCGCCTAAGCTTTGCAAACACAGCATGGTACCCAACTATCCGAAGTTCTTTGAAATTTCGTTCACTCATTGTATACATATATCTTAATCAAAGTAAAGAGAACTTCACAAGATGGATAGAGTCTAGCAACAAAAGAAGAGACCATTTCCAATAAAATTAGGGTACGTTGCATCGCAAATGGACCCGTTTTACACAATTGACAAGGGCTTGACGTCCCCCTGAGACGGTGGTTGCACGCTCCTTGTTTCGATATCGTCCAACACGAGCACTCTTTACACACGCCGCCGGCTTGTGCACCAAAAACGTTCGCGAGTGAAGGCGGTGGACACGACAAACCACCGACGGGACCCCATACCCCCCACTCCTTGGCCGACCGTGCTGCAGCGTGTCTAAAAAATTTTCCCGACGCCTGACGCTTTGATCTCCCTAAAAACCAAAAAATGCTTCACATGCCCAATCAATCAAATTTGGGAGGCAAGGCCAGCGAGAAAGGTCGACGGTGGGCCCACGTGGGGGAAACATTAAAATGGAAGATTGTGATACTTTTCCACCTGATCGTGGAGGTGGGGCCCCAAGTCATAAAATTGAGGTAGCCAGCCATAAACTCGGTCACGTGGCATCCACCGGCCAGATGGTTGGTTAGAGGGATCCCCCCCCTAAATTCTGCCCCAGAAAGCTTGGCCTGTATATATTCAATTCAACGAGGAAGAAAAATATAAAGATGTTAGTCAGGAATTGATAATTGCATAACAAGAATTATGTCTTTTTCTTTTCTTTTTTTTAATTTGCTACAAAGGGCGATGGTTGATGAAAACAAAATTGACAACAAGATGTCCATTATTTTGTGTTTGGCATGGTACGAGACATGAATGAGTGGTGTTAATCTTATATCGGTAGTAAAAAATATTGGTAACTTTTATATAAGTTAATAAGAAAATTTTATTCTAATAATTAACTTTTGAAATAAGAAAAACATATTACACTTATTTCAAGCTCGTTTTGGAGGTCTTAAGGGTCGAGTAGTGATATCAAATCCCGATTCCAATCTTATGAGATTTAGTGTTTATTTAATCCGATTGTCGGAGTTTCCAATTTTGTGAGATTTAGTATTTATTTAATCCGATTGTCGGAGTTTCCTTCGTGGGTTCTACGGGTTTTAATTTTGGGAGATTTAGTATTTGTCATCTCAAATTATCAAAGTTTCCTTAATGGGTTACACGGGTTTTAATCTTAGGAGATTTAGTGCTTGCCTATACCAATTATCGGAATTTCCTTCATAAATTCTACGAGTTCCACCTAATAATTTGAGGGGAGTTTGTTAGACGATGATGGTTTCGGAGATTCCCTGTGTGTGAAAGAGAATTGTTGGTTTATTTTATATCGATCGTAGAAAGTATTAATGACTTATATATAGGCTCGTGAATGACTTGTATATATGCCAACGTGAAATCCTTATTCATTGAATTAACTTTTAGATTAAAGAGGCTCGTGATATATATTGCATACCCCTTTTGGGGGCCTAAATGGCCCAACAAAAACCATATTTGATGTTATTAAGAATTTTAATTTCTTTTCCTTGGGGCTATGATGTTATCATAGTTGTTTGCCCGTGATTTTGCAGGTAATCATAAGCATAGATTAGTACAACTAAGCTATTAGTAATTGGGTGTCGGCAGACATTTGGATTTCTTGTAAAAATCTGGTATTCTGTTTTCATTTTTAAAATAAATTTTTTACATGCTTTGTATAATCAACCTTGACCAAAGAGATGGGCAGATAGAAGGGGCCATACAACTTAATTGAAATGTCACTCGATTTTAATTAAATCTTGAATGGTGGCCGATTTATTAGGTAGGTATGATCATTTGTTTTAATTCGACAATTCTCGTGTATGTACCTGGCCCGTACTATATATTCATCTTAAAATTAATTTGTTCATTTTCACCCATTCAAAAATATTGGGAAGTGATCCACAAAACTTCAGTAAGATCAGCTCTACCTGGTGTTAAAATTAGCTCATCCACATGGGGCGTTGATTATTGTGATCTTAAAATCTTTACTTGTCACCAATTTTTAAGAACTCTTGTAAACGAGGCAATAAACAAGAAAAAGATATTTTGAGATGTATACTTGTTGCCAAATTAATTACATGCCACTTCAAAATTGTCAATAATAACGAGGAGAATTGACCTGAAAAACATACATTACTTCCTATAACATTAATCTTATTCATCGCGTTAATGAAGGCGAAGATATTGGCATTTGGCATTTAACGTTATCACTGTTTAACCATCATTTTCATTCAAAATTTTAATTTTTTTTAAAAAAACACATTTAATTAAAAAAATTGTAGAAAAAAAGTTTTATCATGAAAGAAATAAAAAATTTTATCATTTTTTTTCAAGTGTTTGGTTGAAAGAAGAAAATATGATTTCTCCGGGATTTTCTTTTTGTATTATAAAGAATAGTTTTTTTTATGTAAACAATTTTTTATGAGGTACCATTTGCGGGTCTTTTGTATTTTGAATAAGATTTTTTTTAATGTAAACTACAAAAAGCCTTATTTTTCTACATTTTCCATTGCCAGCCAAACTCACCTCACTTCACAAACTTATTTACCTTCACTATTATTTTAAAAAAATAAAAATAAAATTCCCCATAAAATCTATCTCATAGATGACGCATGTATGTGAAACATTACGGATTCTAATGGTAATATCGCTTAAATGCATGGTAGTTATAAAATATATCCATTCATAGAACCTGCACATACTTCTAAATTATTACTATAGAAATAGAATCATACAAATCATAGTTTAAAACTAACCAGAACAGACAAAAATCTTTAAAAAGTGTTTAAATTCTTATAAATAATAAAATGTAATAAAACAAGCCGTCCTCTCTCATCTTTGGTTTCATGCACAGTGCACCACATCTCTTTCCGTTCTTGTGCGCCTCACCTCTTCTCTTCTCTGTTCAAAATCTTTTGTTTGTATCTGGGTTGCAGTACTGAACTAGCATTGAGCATGATGTTGTTTGGTGGATTCTGTAGCTGATGCATGTAAACAGGATTAGTTGGGGGAGGTGGGAAGATGCAAGGGGGTTGAGGTGAGTTTCTGCAAACCGTCTGCTACCCAAGCATTTAATGGATACGGCCTTTAATGGGTGCTTGTGGTAGGCAAGGTGCTTCAAGTTCTATGTCTTGGCATGGATCACGGTGTGCTTTGTTCGATGAAAGAGCGAATTTTGTTATGCTTGTGTTGATTGTGTGGTGAATTAGATTTTTTTGTATGGATTGTGGGTTGGACCGTATGGCTCTGTCTTTGTGTTTGAAGCGGGAAAAAAGTATGTTCATTCCGGAAAATGATTCATATTTACATTTGTTTTCTTTCTGCAGGAATACGAGCTGGTGGGCAATTGGATGGAATTAGATGAATCTGAGGTGTGGATTGAAGTGATGGTGCATTTGCTCATCTTATCAACTTGTTTTATGGTATGCAGTCTTCTGTGAGGTTTCAGTTTCTTCTTACTTCTTCTGTCTGAACTTCACCGTTCACAAGGACATCTGGAAAGTGCTCCTCGTTCGGTTGTTAGTGTTGATTCAGTTATGTTTTATTTTTATTTTCTGTTGGTGATTGGCTTTTGGTGGATCACCAAACATTAGATATGTGGCTTGTTTGATCGTGATCACTTACTAGTATCAATTGACAGAGAAATAGCTTTGAATACAATGTTTGGGAAAAGCTTCTTCTTTTTTTTTTTCTCTAGAATGCGTGTGATAAGTTCTGTTAATATTTGTAGAGTTTCTGGATTGGTGTAGCAAGTTGCGCATTTGATTTTTCTTGTAAATACTGCTATGATGTGAATTTTTATTTTCATGTGAATAGATAGGTTGATGTAACCCCAAAATGTGAGATTTCTTCATTCGGAGTTTGTATCGGATGAGTCAATACTTTAACTTAAGTCAGGCATCTCAGGCTGCAAAAGTAGTATGTCGATTGAGGGGGGCTTAATTCTGCCTAGGTAGTAAAATTTATGTTCACCAAAATATCAATTGAATGGGGTAGGCAATGTCCTAAGCATTTGTCCCAATTGTTTTCCATCATTCCCAGAGAAACAAATATTTTCGTATTTCATTATCTATCTAAAAGTGTGGTAAAGTGGATAGCTAGTTTTCCACAAATTTCATTTCCTCCTCAGGCTAGAAAAGTTGTTGTAAGGCATACTGACAGCAAGTTTATTCCAGTCGGTTTTTCTGAATAAACATGTGGAATATGTAGTGTAAGGCAATCTCAGTGTTCTTTCAGTAGTTATTTTCATAGATTAAATGGCAGCTAAGATGTTTGTATTCATGTAAATTTAACTTGCTGCTTGCCACTTGTTTGCAGTTTCTGTATCATTCAAGAGTTGCAAAGCCCAAGTGTGTCCCTTGGAAAAATTTTGTTTCTCAATTTTGTTCTGTTCCTTGGGGCGATAGAAGAGTTCCTTGAACCTCATCAGTGGATTTTGATATACCTTCTGCGGACCTTAAAATGTGTTCAGTGAAAAGGCTTGGCATTTGAGGTTCTGATTATGGCCTTCTTAACCCTAGGCAAGCCATTAGTATTTTTATTGATCTTAATTTGTCACTTGTCTGCGATTTGGGGAGAGACGGATCCATCTGATATGGAGATCTTGCAGGATTTTAGAATGGGATTAGAAAATTCTGAGCTTTTAGAGTGGCCTGATAAGGGTGATCCATGCGGACCTCCCTCTTGGCCGCACATCTTCTGTGATGGTTCTAGAGTTTCCCAGATCCAGGTTCAAAATCTAAGTTTGAAGGGGCCATTGCCACAAAATCTGAACAAACTTTCCATGCTTTCAAACTTGGGGTTACAACGTAACCATT
Organism: Piper longum; assembly: GCA_032619315.1. NCBI lineage: Eukaryota > Viridiplantae > Streptophyta > Magnoliopsida > Piperales > Piperaceae > Piper > Piper longum. Next base: position 6,211 of record JAVDBV010049971.1, read on the forward strand.
TCAGTGGAAAGCTGCCTTCATTTTCCGGATTGTCTCAATTGCAATATGCTTATTTAGGATACAACAACTTCGACACAATCCCTGGTGACTTTTTTGATGGATTGGATACTCTCCAGGTTCTCTCCTTGGATTACAATCCTCTGAACGTGTCAGGATGGCATCTACCATTGGCTTTAAGGAATTCAGCACAGTTGATGAATCTGTCTCTGATGAAAACTAACCTTGTTGGTCCATTGCCAGATTTCCTTGGTGCCATGCCTATGCTGACAGCCTTGAAGTTGTCATTCAATAAGTTTTCAGGTCCAATACCAGCTAGCTATGCTGGGTCTCAGTTTCAAGTCCTATGGCTAAATGGCCAATCTCTAACAGGCCCTCTAGATTCTGTGGCTTCCATGCTTTCACTGCAACAGTTATGGCTACATAACAACCAGTTTACAGGGACAATTCCTTCAGGGCTTGCAGATTGCACTTCTTTGTATGATTTGGAGCTCTATGGTAACCAGCTCGTGGGGCCTGTTCCGCCTGAACTTGCATCATTGCAACTTAAGGTTCTGAAATTGAACACAAACAAGCTGTCTGGTCCGATTCCTAATTTCAAAGGTGCCGATGTAGATTTCTCAGGGAATTCCTTTTGCCAAACTGATCCTGGAGTTCCCTGTTCACCCGAAGTAACATTTCTTCTAGATTTCCTTGCTGGTTTGGGCTATCCATTGAGCTTAGCTTCTTCTTGGGCAGGCAATGATCCTTGCACTACGTGGTTGGGTATAGCCTGTACGAACAAGAAGGTTTCAGTCATAAACTTACCTCATTGGAAGCTTAATGGAACTTTGAGTCCTTCTGTTGGGAAGCTTCATTCTATTGAACACATTATCTTGGGTGGTAATAATCTTACTGGTACCATTCCTAAGAACTACACAGATCTAAGAATGCTCAAAGTCATTGATTTGAGTGACAATAATTTGTTGCCCCCTGTACCATCATTCAGTGATACCGTGAAACTTGTAGTAGACAGAAATCCTTCTTTAACTGGGGATAAGCCTGCACCGCCATCAAACATAGATAACCCACCAAAAAATGAAACTGGTTCACCGGGTGAAAATCTGCCTTTGGCACCAGGAAACCAGCAGCCACCTTCTCTCCCAGGAAATAGGCCTAAATCAGAAAATGGCCCTGCTAGAGTGCTGTCTAATCATCGGACTGGCGTTCTAGAAAGGAAATTATGGATCATCATCATACCAGTTGTTGTGATGGTAATGTTGGTGTTCTTCTTTACATGGTGTGTGTGTCGTAGAAGAGTGGGAAGGAAGCGATCCACTGGCCCTCCATTTGTTGTGCACCCAGGTGACTCTTCCAACTCTGATGTTAAGATTGTCATAGCGGACCAAGCAAATAGGAGTTTGTACTCAAATCCAAGTGTTTCGCAAAGCATGTATAGTAGCACTGGGAGCAACACACGCACATTTGATTCTGGGAACCTAGTAGTTTCACTACAGGTGCTACGTGAAGTGACCGGCAATTTTGCACCAGAAAATGAACTTGGGCGTGGTGGGTTTGGAACAGTTTACAGGGGTGCATTGGAGGATGGAACTGTAATAGCAGTGAAGAGAATGGAATCTGGCGAGTTGAGTGGTAAAGCTCTCAACGAATTTCAATCAGAAATAGCAGTTCTCTCCAAAGTGCGACACCGTCACTTAGTATCCCTTCTAGGATACTCAGTTGAGGGACATGAGAAGGTACTTGTTTATGAATACATGCCTCAGGGGGCATTGAGTAAACATCTGTTTCAATGGAAGTTGATGAATTTGGAGCCTTTATCTTGGAAAAGGAGGATATCTATAGCCTTGGATGTTGCTAGAGGGGTGGAGTATCTTCATAATCTGGCCCAGCAAAGTTTCATACATAGAGATCTCAAATCCTCAAATATTCTGCTTGGAGATGACTTTCGAGCTAAAGTTTCTGATTTTGGACTCGTAAAACTTGCACCAGATGGAACGCAATCTGTGGCTACCAGACTTGCTGGAACATTTGGTTACTTGGCACCTGAATATGCAGGTATTTTTAGTTTCTTTTGTTATTTTGCTCTTTACACTTTTTCTCAATCAATTTATATGATCTTGTAGCTAGTGTGCTATCTGCAAATATTTCAGATATCTTCGTTTCTTTACATGCCTTATAGATTCTAGACCTTAGAACTTTGTTGTGCTGTACATGTACAAAATGAAGCTTCTACACAATCTTGCAAGAGTTTTACTGAGCAGTCAATGCAACAAAGTTTCACAGTCCATTCTGGCCAATATTGGATGAAGTGTCTATGTTTATTGTATTGTTGAGGTTGGGAATGTTGGATTATTGTGCATTGTTTAGTTGTGTAGCCAAACTTTTGATTAGAATTGATGACTCAGTGATACTTCCTGCAACATACAAGGTTAAGACCTAAGACTCATGTTACACGTTTGAATTCTTGCTTACACAATTTGCTCTTTTAGTCATGTTTTTTCTTTTTAACATTGTTATTTCTTGGTCCTGATCAAAGTTAATAATTTGTCCTCTTTCAGTGATGGGTAAAGTCACTACCAAAGCTGATGTTTTTAGCTTTGGAGTAGTTCTGATGGAGCTTTTGACCGGACTAACAGCTCTTGACGAACAAAGAGATGAGAGCAGACGGTACTTGGCCGAATACTTTTGGCGTGTTAAATCAAGTAAAGAGCTATTGCAAGCTGCAGTTGATCCTGCAATAAACATTGACGAAGAAACACTTGAAAGCATCTGGACCATTGCCGAATTGGCAGGTCACTGTACTGCTAGAGATCCTTACCAGAGGCCGGATATGAGCCATGCTGTGAGTATGTTGGCTCCACTTGTGGAGAAGTGGAAGCCCACGTTTGATGAACACGAGGAATACATGGGAATAGATTGCAGCCAACCTCTTCGCCATATGGTCCAGGTTTGGCAAGCCTCTGATGACACTGATAGCAAAATCTTGAACTTGGAAGACAGCAGAGGTAGCATTCCTCCTGCACCTACTGGATTTGCCGACTCTTTTACTTCGAATGATGCTCGGTAAAGGAATCGAAAAAATGTGACATGGTTAAAATTCATATTCCCTTGCAGCGATCACCTTCTTTGGAATGTTTTTTCATTTTAACAATTAAGGTGATTTGTTTGTGTACTGTACAGTGATAACATTTGAGATTTGGCAGTGTAAACTTGCAAACTTGCTATGGAGGATGCTTGCAGGATATCTGTTAGCTTCAAACTCGTTTTTTCTTGTGCTACATGTGCTCTGTTTGCGTTGAAAGGATTGTATAAATGATTGCTTTTAAGAAGTTTTATTAGCTCACTTGCTCTATCATCTTAGTTTTTCTTTTGGAATGGAAGAGCTCTATGGTAATGAATTGCTCTTTTGACACAACCGAGCAGCAATTGGGAGGATGGTAAGTAGTAACAGGGAGGTACAATGGTGGGTATTTGAAAAGGATAATGCTTGATTAAGAATTGAATGCTTTGACGAGAATAGGACCTTCGCAGAGTACGATTGATTATCCACTTTGCAGCAGATGGAAGATGCTTCTGAATCCCTGATCTCCCTCATCTCTCTCTACCCAAAAGTCCAAGGCTAATATTGAGTGAGATTTATTTCCACAATTTTTTTTCTGGTGAGGCATATCTTCCCTGCTGGATGATCAAAAAAATGCTTTCATGGTGATTGACAGTAGGAGTACAAATCACGCACAGTGATAAACCAAAGTGACAGAAAGCAGCTACTTCTTTCTCGTCATCCATCATTTTTTAGTATTTTCATTTTATTGGAACAGATTCAATCTTACCAACAAAAGCTACTCTAGCACCTAGTTATTATAAGCTTGATTACACATGCAGTGACTACCAAATTGAAGATAAAAACTGGAGTTCATAACCCGGTCTTACTCATATAATTGCTCAAAGATTTCATTTTCTCACTCCAAAATCAACTCCCAACCCTCAAGGTCAAATAGATGAGATCAATGCCGCCGGAAATTTCTGGCTAGCATCCGTGATTGGACATTGGGTTTGAGCAGTACATTAAGAAACGGCGTTAAAAAAGTCCCAATGTCCAATCAAGCCAGGATTCCACCTGAATATCAATCATTACATAATTCATATATGTTCTTGCTACCAAGAATTAATATACATATATACAAATGTACGTACTTATGTACATGCACGCATTTGTGTCTCTGTGTGCATTTCCATCACTTTAGAACAGAATTCGCGGCTTCCAATTGAGAGAAGGCGGCGAGCATGAGTTGAGAAGAGACCATAAATCCAGTGCCCCTTGCGGTAAGAGGCTACGTGGGAGTGTCATAATGACGTCAACGACGGTTGGGATTAACTTTGCTGCCCGGCGGCAAGTTGTCATCAATACAGAGCTGCTCGTCCTGCAACTTCCTTTCTTATCTTTCCCATCTTTTTATACAAAACCATCTCATTCAGAAAATCCACGGAGATCCATTGTCATAATTCAGGGGCCTTCCTCCATCAAACATTCTGCATAATGCCATTAAGCTAGATTCTGCCCAGATCCTCCTCCTCCCCAATAGGTGCAGTTTCATCTATAAATACTTGCTTACCTGCATCTCGGTCGTCCGCTAGCCCCTGTTTCTTGTCTTTGTTCAGTCTTTTTTAGTGCAGGAGTGATCAATTGGAACGTTCGTCCCGGCACGTAAAGATGCAGGCTGCTAAGTGGTTGCTTCTGTGCATGGGAGTGTGTATGATTTTGGGCACTTTCATGCAATGGCACACCAGTGCCCCTGCTGGTCAATTCGCCATCTACCTTACCCTGCATGCCTTCTTTAGTTCTTTACATTCCGCGTTAGCAATTTATATATATTGGATTTTTACAGGTCGTGCAAACAGCTTGATCAAACATCTGAATGGACGAAAGGTATATGTATTGGATTTTCCTCTTCAATGTTCTACTCTAGATATCTCTTGATGTAATCCTTCATTGGTAGAGAAATATCACGATATGATAACTAAAGACATTAATATGGTGATGTTTCAGATGCTGATAGCGCTGAGCTCGGGGAAGATGCAGTTCACCCGACCAACGATGGGCGGGGCTATCTTGGGAAGCAGTAGAGTAGAGGATGCTAGTATGAGGTTGGTACCATCGGGTCCTGATCCTCTTCACCATAGCCGCAACCCTAACAAGCCTCGCAATACTCCATGAGCTTTCACTCACTGGTGTTGTTGAATCCTTTTGGATACGTAGCTTTCTTGTTTGCGTAGATATGTGTCCAATAGCAATGATATGATCTTTTGCCACGTGTCATGCTCGTTGATATAAAAATGGGTATGGATCCAAAGTTGTTATTACATGTTTTTGCTTGAAAAAAAAATGTTATTAGAGAGCGAAGAGCGCGCATGGTATATATTGGGTCGGAGAAATTATTACCAGAAAGTTTTGTAGAAACTACGTTGGCTTTGGTAGGATATGAAGTTCTACCTGAAGCGGTAGTCATTTGCACAAATGCCTTCATGTCTGCCACGTCTGTGGGAAGGTCGGAAAAATGGTCGATAAAATTATAAAACTGGGACTAGATAGTGTTTTTTGCACCGGAGTCCCAACAAACTGTTTGAGCGAGCAGTAAGGGATCAAACACTAGCAAAAATAATGTGTCAAGGCCAGCAGTTGACATGAGAAAAAACAGATTTCTATTACGTTTTTTACTCGAACCATAAATTCGATGTCATAAATTTGACACCCCGTACAATGCATCTTTAGTATCATCATTCATAACACACAAGTTTCTCATCATTCAGTATACTAATTTTCTGTGTTAAAACTTAAAACTCGGGGGAGCTATGACCTATTAGCTCAAGTTCAATTAAACAAAGGCAAAGAAAAACAAATGTTCTGCAAATTAAATCCAACAATTTTGGACTAGTAGACTTCTATTACCAGGGAAGAAAATGAACATTAGACAAATTTAACGGATTATAGTGGGAAAAAACTGAACATGTATATTTCACCGGCAAAACAATCTTCAATAATACCAAAAGTTTTAAACATCGATTAACTTCCAGAAAGACCTGCCAAGTCAAAAATCTTCCGAAAATTAATTAACGACTGCAGATTTTGAACATGCAACGCTCTTTTGGTGCGCATGCACAGTGTCATCATGATACATCCTTTCAGTAATTAGCTGTCGTAATAGCGTGCACAAAGGAAACTGGTATCACACAAGTTCCACAAAGTACGTAATGTACCAAAGAAATTCTTCAAATCTCAAATCCGACACAATTCTGGTGACACTGTCTGCTAGAAACGAACATGGTCTGGCATTTGCATACGATCAACCCCAGCTTTACCCTAGTAGGCTTGGTTGAAAGAAACATTGTATCCGTATTCGACTGCTATTCCCTTCAAATTGATAATAAAATTGATATGTAGACGTAACCTCCAGTTAGAACAAAATAAGATGGGATGGGATGATGATTCGAGATAATCCTTTCACTCACCTCTTCAAAACACGGCAGGATTCGCAAGAGATGCTTTCCTACTTCGGGCGAGCTCCACGAAATAATGATCTCAACAAGGAAACTGTGCTTCTATATAATCATCTCTTTTTTTTGAAAAAACAAAAAATGCAGGACTTCAAAGTATGTGACTTTATTGTCAAGCAAGTATATGAACATAATGGGCTTCCCTCCCATGCCCCACATCAATATCACGCAAACAGAAGTTTGGGAGCCTGAATTTTTTATCATGTTTCAACATAATAAGCTGGTGAATCAATCCCAAATATAGGCCAAAGCCTCCAATTTTCGATTTAAATCTCCAATCAGGCATTCAGATACGATTGAACAATAGTTATCAAAATCACCCATCCATTATATGAGTCCAGGATCCAAAGTCAAATAAGTCTAAATGTGCAAATTCAACTACGAATTGGCAAACACAACAAAACATCATCATCCATTCATTATGAAGCAGTTTTGGAAGCCTACTTTTGGGTAACTTTGGAAGCCTTTTTCTTTGGGGCAGATACCTGAGGCCTTGGATGCAGCTCCGCTTCGATTGGATCCAACCACTTCAGCGGATGGCGATTGAAGAAGGGCCAGTTGGGAATCGTCACCAACGAGGTGAGAACAACCCCGCCAGCATAAATCAGAAGCATCAACTGGAAAGACCCCAGCACATAGCCCGTAACAAACGCCACTGCAGCGAACGCAACAAGCATGACCTGCATTAGCAGCTCAGCCAGCTTCTGCCCTTGCCAGTCCATCTAAAATGCACAACATCATGTAGATCAAAAGCAGATGGATGAGAAAGCTTCATAGATCGATAATTCTGCCGCAAAATTAATATAATGAGCTTATTTCTAAGTAACTCAACCAACAGCACGCATATACAAAAAAAAATAAAAATAAAAATAAAAATTTGATAGCACCGATCGATTACAACTACGATTAAGCAGCAAAGGTGGGTGATGATGATCACCGCATACCCACATCAATTTAAGCACGGATTAAACCATCTAAAACGCCCTACAGCCAGTAATTCATTACAATGCTATATAATATCAATTTATTCCAAACTGCCAATCACTAAATGGATATGGCAAACATAGATCAAGCCAAAAATAGCAATCTCAGCACAAATAACAGCAAATCCCATAACCTAATAAAAAAACGAAGAACAAATCACACTAAACATGAGCAGCTGGTAAAATCCATCCATTCGGAACATGATTTGCGATGTTCGCCGACTTCTCTGCGTCGGCGGGTAGACGGCACGGAGTCCACCCCCGCAAGGAACACGACATCGGCGAAATGTCGCCGGCAAGTCGTCGGCGAACCACCGCCGGGGATACGGGAAACAAACGGAGGAAGGGGAACGGGGGCAAGTAAAGCTTGCCTGCCGCGAAAACAATCTCGTTGGCCGGGAACGAACTCAGTCGGATGGAATTTGGGCAGGCAGCCGCCTTCGTCGTCGTCGTCGTCGTCGACGGGGGGAGGGAGATCAAATCGGAGGAAGAAGGAAATCATCGACTGCTAATAATCGACGGTCGTGGTGGGGGGTTTCCATGGACGCGGGCACCCCTTTTGTCCGTGCCGTCCGTGTGCGTATCCGACAAACTTGTTAACAACACCGTCGTCTTTCAAATACAGGCAGCGCATAAATTAATATAAACCATTAATTAACATAAATTAAAAAATTTAAACTCAAAAATAAATAAAAGCTGTGTATTTTACTACAGTGAAAATTTAATCAATTTGCATTGAATGAATTTACCTTGCCCACTTTTAAATTTTTTTACTATAAGCCAATGATATATTCCTTCTCTGCCACTGTGCACATGTAATGATAAATTAACACCATATTCTTAATTATATAAAAATTTTATATTTAAAAATATATCATAAATCTTGAGTTGAAAATATCCTTTTTTCCCCCTTACCATACACTTTAGCTACATAATAAAGGTTGTTTGTATTTATAATTTAGGAAATCATACTATAAAAAATGACAATTCTTCAACGTATATAAAAAAATAAATATTTTTATAGCTTATAACATAGTATTATACTAGAAGAAAGCATTTTCATTTTGAATTTAATATGGTGTGAATACAGACGTGTGTGGACACTTGCGGAGGCAACCACATAATAAAAAATAACAATCTTTCAATATATAAAAAAAGAGTAAAAAAAATTCATAACTTATAAAATAATATTAGACTAAAAAAATTATTTTAATTTTGAATTTAATATGGTGCGAACGCGTCTACGAATGCATGTCGACACTTGCTAACACAATCACACTATAGAAAATGATAATCCTTCAATATATATAAAATAAATAAATAAATATTATTCATAGCTAATAACATGGTATTAGAGTAGACAAAACCATTTTAATTTTGCATTTAATGTGGTGTGAATGCATCCGTGTGGATATTGACAGCGTCCACAAATATCTATATTTTGTATGAACACTATTTTAATGTCCGTAAACGTGTTCAAGGTTTTTATGGACGGTCTATATTTTATATAATAAAAAAGAAGAAGAAGAGATGTTAATCAATTAAGGAAGACACCAGCGGCCATGACCATGAGAAGAAAGCCATGGCTTAAGAGATGGATTTTTTTTTTCATTTAATATTTGCCAAGCTTAAAAATGTGCACAGGCTTTCTATTTTATTTTTGAAAAAAAAATTCTTTTACTCATTATATATAGTGTATATAAATTACACTTTCAATTTATTTTATATTCGTTAAAAATAAGTCGTGGAAAAATTTTACATTAATTAATTTAAAATTTTTTATCATTTCCAAAAGTATTTGACACATAAATTCCGTGTGAAAATATTAATATCGTTCAAGTACTGCCACGACTTGACCGCTTTGATAATTTAATTTTTTTATATGGCAGTGGTAAATTTGTATTTCGGTCAGAAAATATTTTTTATTTTTATAAGATTGTAACGACTCCTTTGGGAAAGCTATATTAAATTTTTGGACGAGTTAATTGTCACAACTTAATTATATTAAGTAATTTAAAAACTATTTGACACAGTATGGTTTCCATATCGTGTCAAAGCTTAGGGCATTGTGTACCACGACAAGACTGCAACAAAAGCTTTCACCAAAGTCAATATCAAACTTAGCCCACAAAGTGTATTTGCCCACAAAGTGTAGGGCCACAGCGGGGCTAGGGCAGCCATGGCGGGGGGGGGGAAGGGGGGGACCGTGGCAGGGCAAGCGGCAACCGTGTAACCCAATCCAGTTGTCATATCCTGTAGCCCTATTGTCAAAATTTGCTAAACAAGGCCGCTTATGACCGATACATCCATTTAGCAATTGGGTGTTTTTTTTAATATATTTGAATCGTTTTTATAATTGGATGACCTAAATTAAAACTTTTTTTTTAAAAAAAAATCCAAATCTAGTCTGTCCTTGTCATTGACCTTGGGGTAAAAAAAATTTTTACCATGTAATCACATCAGCGCGTGTATATATATATATATATAGGAAAAAGTTACCTTGGGATCGATTCCAGGAAAATTTCTTGGGATCGCTCCCGATATGGATCGTCCGATCATAAGGACGGTCCAGATCTAACCTAATCAAAAAAAAAATTTCCTCCCCCGCCGCCGTAGTCCGCCGTCGTGCGCCGCCACCGCCACCGCCCAACCCCGCCCCCCAGCCGCCGTCACTCACCTCCGCCTCCTCCTCGATCCCACCCGATCGCCGGCCCGCGCCCCTCCCGCCTGCGCCGGCAGCCGCCCCCCCCCGCCCGCGCCCGTGCCCCCTCCTCGACCCCGCCCGTCGTCGCCCGCGTCCCTCCCGCCTGCGCCGGCAGACGCCCCCCTCCCACGCCCTGTGCCCCCTCG
>JAVDBV010049972.1:0-15911 GCA_032619315.1 Piper longum
ATATATATATATATTCTTCCTAGAATATAAGGAAAAACTTTTTATTCAAAAAATAAATAAATAAATTTACTCTCCAACAATAAAAACAGGCCCTAACTTGTAAGAATTCAGGCGTAATCAACAAGTTCATAGCGAAAAAATTGACATGAAGCATCTTTGAAGCCATATGAAGTAGAAGCATTTGATCAAACAAATAACAACCGATGCCAAAATGCAGATATCACCCATTTCTCGATTCTATTTCCCTCCGCAGACGAAACACCCAAATTTGTTAAAGTTTCTCTATTTCTATTTCACTCCGCCGACAAAACTCCCAAACCTTTAGCAAATTCCTAGAAACAAGAACAAGAGGCCGAACGAGAGGGAGAAAAAAGTACGGAGCTTGTTGGTATCCAACGCCGGCATCGGATGGTACAGCACCGCCGTCGGCGGCGTCGGCGTCGGAGTCGTAGGCGGCGTCGGTGGGTGGAGGGGATGCGGCGGTAGGGGGATGGTCGTCGGGGGTGGAGAGGAGTTCATGGGCAGCTCTGAGGGCCTTGAGGCGCTCGCGGCGGTCGACGGCGGCGGCCTCCTCCATCTTCCCACCTCTCCCTTCTCAGGGTTTTCTTGCAGACCCTCTTTTCTTTTGTTTTTTGTTGGGCTAATAACCGAGTCGACTCAGTCAAAGTGAGTTTTTTGTTTTTTTTAATTAAAATATTTTTCATTTGCTTCTTTTTTTTTTTTTTATGTCTCTAAATTCAAGAATTTGAGTTGAACTAATCAAAGAAAAAGAGCACCGGTAATCTTAAAAGAGTTTTTTACTAAAAAATATTTTCAATATTACTAGATGGGATAATGAAGGTTAATTTTAATAAAAAAGAAAAAAAAATAAATTATCTAAAATAACCTTATATAAGTGAGGATAGATTTTAATAACTTTTGTACAAAAAATATATTGAATTAATTCAGACTTAAAAGGTAATTGACCACATCGCTGCACTACGCCTCCTCCGATCCTCCGTCTCCTTTCTCCTCTCAGGTTCTCTTTGCATATCTTTTTTTGTTTTTTTTATGCCAACTGAGTAGACTTAGTCAAGTGATCTTTTTATTGTTAATATAATTTTATTTTATTTTCCTAATTTTATTTTTAAAATACAATTTACAAAAAGATTATTAATAATCTTAAAAACTTGGATGAATTATTCAATTGAAAAAGCATTCGTCTGACTTGAAGAATTACCTATCTTTTTCTGCGGGGATGCTCGAATTTGCCACAGCCAAAAACTTTGAAATCAAAATAGAAAAAAAGATATAAAAGGGAGAAATGACAAAAATAACAATGCCAAAAAGCTCTAACAATTAATTAAAGATAATGCAAAATTTATCTAAATGCACAAAAGAGGTAGACTTGAAAATTTCGAGATGTACAAAGTATCACAATTAATTTTAAGAGGTCTAATCAGCATTAGGTGGAAATGAATATAAACTACAGCAGAGTTGTTTCCATGTGGCAGACCTAGAAGACATCCTTCCTTCATGCCTTATGACTACATAAAAAAATTTAAGGGAAATACTAAGTGCCACACAAGCCCCATTAGGGTGAGTGAGATCAGTAGTTCTACTACAGTCAATCTTGTTCAATAACACGTCTAATCCTTCATGCTTTTCAGTCAATCAGTAGTTCCATTACAGTCGAGATCAGTCCCAACATGTTTATTTTCATGAATATAAGTTGCAGGAAGCATGCCAAACGCCTTCAACAAATACGTATAAATGAAAGCATCTTCTTGTAGCTTTTCGAATCTGCAACATGCACCCAGGTGTAATTTTAAGAATGACGAGCCAAAAATGCAGAGCAAACTAAGCATAAAAAGTGGAAAGTAGAATAAACTGTGCTCCATAATTTTAGTGTACCAACATCAGAAACGTAAACTAAAAATTCAAAGAAAACAAAAAGGGTATCAATACTTAAAATTACCTTCCCGACTTTGAAAAGTGCCCAGCACCAAGCTCAACTTTGAAAATGAGGATGTTCTTGTCTGTCTTAAGATCCCTTAGTTTGGCTACAAATTTGGAAGGTTCGGAGTACAGAACTCGAGGATCTGTAGCAAAAATTGTGCTCGAACTTGTTTCTCTTAGAAGGGGTAATCTAGATCTTATTGGACAAGTTTTATGTAAATAATAGTCATGATATTTCACGTAGTTTAGTTGTTACCATTTAGGCCAGCAGTAACCAGAATGTTGGGATAATTCTGAGCAGCAACCTGAAAGTACAACAAGGATTGGTAACTCCATTTCAAACAAAACATGAAATATAATTAGATAACGACTTAAATGATAGCAACTGGTTAGCAATACGTTTTCCATTAAACTAGATAAAGTGAATAAATAACTTGATCCCAGAACATGCATACATTAAGTATTAAAAGATTCAACTGCAAATAAAACGCCACAGACACAAAAAACAAAGATTCTAAACTCACATTATCAACTGGAGAATATGACTTCATATAGAAATAAAATTCCTCCTTACGTGGATCACCCCATTCCTGCACTCACCAAAACAAAGAGATTAATGACAAACCACAAGGACATAACATTATTCGTAGGCAACCATCGCTTATTAAAGATTTTCAAGTAAATTTCTTAATTTCATATGATATAAAAAACAAGAACAATAATCACGCTGATAAAATTTAAATATTATCAATCTACTGATAAATTCATTTTTGACTTCTTTCCACAAATTGTTGAAGGTATGAATTCCCGAACCACAAACTAGTAAAACGTCAGCCTTGTGCAACATATGATTTTTTCCAATATAAATACTATTTACCTCCCACTCAGATGTAGTCAACGGGATAGTTGGATCAAGCATTGTAGTCACTACATCCACAAATGGAACTCCAGCCACAGCTGCCTTGAATAAATCAGGCCTCATGTTTAAGACGGCACCAATTAGCAAGCCTCCTGCGCTCCTCCCCTCAATACACAATTTTTCTTTTGTACAATACTTGTGAGCAATTAAGTACTCTGCACAAGCAATAAAATCGGTGAAAGTGTTTCTTTTTCTCAGAAGCTTCCCATCCTCATACCATTTTCTCCCCATTTCACCTCCTCCACGAATGTGAGCTATTACAAATATAAATCCCCTGTCTATCAATGATAATCTTGACTGGCGGAAACTGGGATCAATACATGCCTATCATAGAAAAATAAGATTTCACAGTAAGCCTAAATTGGCAAAATAAAATTGAATTATAAACAAGGAATAAGATCATAACTAAGAGAAGTAAAAGAAATAATTAATTTTCAGGGGAAAAAAAGTAACTGCATCTGATATAAATAGTAAATTCTGATTAATTTACAAATCCAAATTAGACCAAAGAGTAACACACACTTAAACAAAAATTCAAAAGATTATTAGAAACTTATAACATTACTACTACAGTCAAAGATAGTCTATCACATTGCCTGGCATCATGTAGTCTGATGATTATAAATAAGTACCAGATATCTGGTATGAACTTCTTGTCAAATTAACGCCTTAACAATTGAAATAAAATGCAAAAATTGGAATGACAGGTTTGCACCTGGTAATAGGTGCAAAATTCACTGAATAATCTTCTGCTGTACCTCATATGAACCATAGCCATAAAGAAGTAATGGATCAGATCCATCAAGCTTCACAAGGTTCTTTTTGTACACGATTGACATGGGTACTTGAGTGCCATCTGTAGCAGAAGCCCACTTTCTCTCTGTGACGTATTCTGATGAATCAAAGCCTCCCAAAACCTGAACAGAAGTATTGAAAAAATGAAGCAAGTTACACCTTCCAAGCACCATTGGCGACACTTTGATACTAGTTGACTAAACTTAGCTGATCACGTATTCAACCGCCTAAGTGTTTGTAAAAAGAAAAACATACCTTTTCTATTTTTTTCAGAACAGAAATTTTGTGGTTCATATCATAGTCATATACGGAAGCCGGAGTCTTTAACGAGCTATAAGAAAATCGCAAAATGCTGGTTGAAAACTCTGCATCTTCGTTATATACAGAGTATACGGGGTCAATAAACTCAACTGCATGTCCACCCTGAAGTGCTTCAATTGGCTTCCCGATTGGAGGAAGACCATACACTGTTACTTTTGGCAGACCATTTTCCCGCTCATATACAACAAGATGATCAATGAAAAGACTCATACGCTGTATCTTCACGCTAGAAGAGATGAGAAGCTGATTAGTTCTACATTGTTCATGCTAGGTCAACATTATAGGAAGGACGACAAAGGACTCAACTACTGATTTACGTGTTTGTGTACGGTAACTAATCATTTACTTGGTCTATGGATCTTGGGTAGAGAAGAAATGGCAAGCAGCCACCACTTTCAAGGCGTATGTAGACAATATCATTGATTAGTATCTCTCCAATATAAAATTGAATATTTACTTATTCTGAATCCAACCCTTGCGTACACTTTAACTTCAAGGAACTTGCAAGATCAACAGACGAAAGGTTTTAAACAGAAGCAATGCAGTTCATATTGTCACATCGGACACATGTAAACTACTTATCCACTCGGGCCTTGTATAAAAAACATCAAAGACATATGCCAACCACGTTCAGGTAAAAGCTAGAAGGATTGCAACATTGACACAAAAAGAAATGAATGGTCGAGAAACGATGCAACAAAAGAAACTGGATACTGGAGTTAAAGAACTGTACCGTGCTTGCTAGTTTGCTAGATTAAGATAAAAGAAATATCGATGGTGAAAAGAAGCAGTGTAAAAATAAAATAAAACAAAACGAGAAATGGGATTATGCTATGGTACCTTTCCCTGTGGGGGAGCAAAACTTTCATATCAGAGGTGTCATCTATGGGGCAAGCGAGTAGTTCAGAGTTATAGAACTCGTCACTTCTTCTCTTAATAAAGAAGTGATCACCACGGTGGCTTGCTGATATATCAATGCCATACACACGTGGTGTCAACACCGTCAATTCTGTTGCTTGCTTGGAAACATCCAAATACATTATCGACCTGGTATTTTTACTTTCAGATCCAACGAATAAGTATTGCTTGCTCTCAGACTTTGCAAGATCTAGAGAGAACATGTCATCCTTCTCGTGGTAGAGGCATATATCACTCGATTGATCGGTACCCAACTTGTGCGACCAAACCTGACATAAAAGAAAAACGCAAAAGGTTAGACGTTCAATCAGAAACAGCTGCTCTTAATCCTCTCATGAACAAATATCGCCATGAACAGACCTTGTCAGGACGAAGAGTCTCATCCATAGTAATGTAAACCAAAGTATCATTCCCAGCCCACTCCAGATTTGATGTTATATTTGTCAGAGGCTTTCCCACAGGTTCTCGTGTTTCAGCATCAATGACATAAACGGTATAAATCTCATTTCCCTTGGTATCCTCTGCGTATGCCACCAGCTTATGGTTTGGGCTAGCCTATACAAAACAAAGCATTATAAATCCTTAACAAAGGTTTGACAAATCCAAGAACAGAAAGGAAGTAAAAGAAAAAACAAATACTTCAAATGCATCAATACTGTAGTAGTCATGCCCTTGAGCCTTGACGTTCTCATCCAATATCACATGCTCAGGAGGGGCATCCGGCCCCGTCGGCATCACATCATGTACAGAAGGCCGAGCCCCAACATCCGGCACACGACGCCGGCAATGCACTACATACTCCTTGCCTTGCAAAGTCTTCTCATAGTAGTAGTAAGGACCATCACGTAAAGGAGCGGATATATCATCTTCCTTGATCCTCCCTCTTATTTCCTTGTAAAGCTCCTCTTGAAAAGCCTTACTCCCTAAACACCGAATTGTCAAACACACAAAGATCAAAAGATTCTAAATTTTTCGAATCAAGCAATCAAATGCAATGATAGGTTTATTTGTACAGACAAGAAGAATCATCATATACATATATAAAAAAAAATTAAGGTATAATTTTACGCTATAATGGAGAAAAGACGAGACCTTGCATGACGGATTGGGTGTACGCATTCTCCTCCTTGAGATAAGAGAGGACTTCGGGGTCTGACCGAGAGTCGTCCCGGAGCCAGTAGTAGTCGTCGTTGCGGACGTCGCCGAACATCACCATCTCATGCTTCAACTTCTTGGCCACCGGCGGCTTCATCGTGGCCATGGCCGGCGTCGTCCAGGCGGTAGCCGCACGAAATGGGGAGGCGAGGAAGACGATGTGAGAGAAGAGGAGAGGGAAATAGGTGAGCCCGCCCGAGCCCAACCGCAGCATCGGCTCGGCTTGTTAGTTGGCCCCTCCCTTCATTTTCTATTGCAGTAAAAAAAAAAAAGCGAGTCTTTGTCACCTTGCCCAACCCGCTGGGTTCGTCGTCGTCGTCGTCTTCGTCACCTTGCTTGTGTCTTTCCCCTGTATCAAGTAAGTACCCAACTTCAATGATTGATCACTGAGCTTGTGTGTATTTCTATGATTGCATTCAGTCTTTCTGAGGCCTGTTGCATTCAGGTTTGCCAAGTTTTTCAAGGAAGAAGAGAGAACCTCGGTTGATGAAGTTTTAGTGTTCTTTCTGCATTCAATTCTTCTAATGAAGCAGGATTTATGGAAGAGACACTATTACACCTCTTTCTGCATCAAGTTTCCATGAAGGTTTTTTTTTTTTTTTTAATTCTGGTTTGTTGAGAATGAAGAGAGCTTAGGACTTTTATCTCTGTAGGAACTGATGAAACAGGATTCGTGGATGAGATAGTGTCAGATACAAAGGATTTCTCTGCTCCTGTCTGTCAATCATATTTGTTAAGTTGTCAAGGAAGAAAGCAGAACAGTACTTACCAAAATTTTAGTAGACACTAGAAGTACTTACTGGAAGGTCATGGAGTTGACTGAACTATTGTTGGAGCTCATGAAGATGATTCATGGAAGAGATAAAATGAGACAGCAGACAAGGAAAAATTCTCTTCTCCTATCTTTCATCATATTGGAATTAGAAGCAAAAATACTTTAAAAAAAAGGCTGCCAGGAAAATTGAGCTCTAGTTAGAGCTTTTGTGAAGCGTAATTCGTGGAAGAGATAGAATTAGAGAAAAAATTTATCTGTTCCAATCTTTCCACCATATTTTGTAAGTTTTCAAGGAAGAAAACAGTGTAGTACTTACTGGAATTTAGCTGCGGGGAAGATCGAGCTCCTGTTGCAAATGGTGACGGAGTTGAGCAATGGTTCAACTCGCTTCAAAGAGAACTGGGTTCTGGACGCTGCTCACATATGATATGACAGAGCAAGACAACAAATATGGCAATGCCTAGGATCGAGGCAACAAAATATAAAGGCCTCGCATTCACAATTGGCTCAATAAACGACACGAGTATGGGCATTTTGTGCACACATCCATCAACAACTACAATACAAGTCAATAGACGGCAAGGTCTCATACTCGTGCCAAGGAAGAGAGGAGAGATCTTCCCAAACAATGCATGCCTAGGATTTTTATTTTTCGCTTGCTAACTATCTGATGGTTTCTCTTTGGATGATTAGAGTTGGTTAGCTTTCTACAAAGAGTAGCTGTACTGCTGGTTGTGTGGTTGTTAGCCACTCTTGTACATGAACCATGTGAATTGTGAAGTAACCTTTTGCAAGTGAAAGAAATGGCAATAATGCAGGCTATCAATTCCAGCATCTGTCTGTTCCTTCGAATCAAATATGTGGCTCACATCATTGTCAACTTGGATCGAACAGTCTTGATATTTTGAGTCTTTGACGCCTTTAGCAACTTGCATTTTCATATATAAAAAAGAGAGAAAACGTCACAATATTGGAGGATTCTATATGTTGTGAGAACATTAGAAGCTAAACAAAAGCATTACATATCTGACAAAATGGGCGCTCAAACTAGGAGCTTTTTGCTTAGTTCATCAAACCTAGCTGAAGCAGCATGCATGATTGATCTGACGTTACTCTTTACCAAAGAATTCACATTAGAGGCATCCTCCTAATTGGGTCAATTCAATGTTTTTGCTATGATCTTTGATTAACTCTCCTACTTGCAGCAATAATCTCACTTATTCAACTGGAACAGCAATGTCTTTATTCAACAAATGATAATACATGGAATGGCAACAGATATTCCACACCTCCAAGGAGCTAAAAAAATATCATCCGGGACACAGAATATAAATGAATCTAACTACATAAACTGAAAAGAAGAAAAAACAAACCACATAAAAATTGAAGCTCTCACAGCTTCAACCTAAACCTGCAGCTGCTAGTCCTGATCCGAATGGGACTGTTGACTCTCAAACGATCAACAACCAAGTTGCACCTCACTCTGAACCTCACCTTCCTCAACTTCACCGCCCCAAACTTGACCCTCACCGGCACATCCGCCCTCAACACCAACGGGATCCTCCCCGTCCGCTGCTGCTCTTGGAAGGCCGTCAGAAGAGCGCCACCCATTTGAGCCTGCCCCGTCAACCCCACCACCAGCACCGTCGTGTTCCTGTGCCCCTGGTAAAACTTGGGCAGCATCCCATTACAGAGCTGGGTGTCCGTGTACCACACACCAATCTTGCTCCCGTCCTCGTAGTATATGCCAATCCTCCTGTTCGGGTTCCTGGCCCTGACCGTGACGTCAAACTGGGCAATCACGCTCATGTCGTTGTTCACCTGGAAGTTGGAGATGCTCAGACGGTCTACCGAGTACCTGGGCAGCTTTGGCCGGAAAACGAGATAGAGTATGCCGGCTGTGGCGGCTAGAAGGATGATGATGAGGAGGAGTAGGCATAACGTCCAGCAGATACACCTGCAACACCGGCTTCTTCTCTTCTTTGGCGGTCTGGGGGGTGAAAGGACGGGGGTTGGTCTTGTCAATGGAGGAGGCTGCTGCTTCACTTCTTCATGGTTCTCCGACGCCGACCACCGAAGCGAGTCGCCGGGGGCCAAAGGCGCTGTCGGAGATGTATCGGCATCGACGGGGTGAATCTTTTGATGGTCGGCCATGGCAATGGCCAATGGATGATCAACAATGCAACTGGGTAGCTCTCCTCCTAGACACAGTGCAAGTCTTTGTGTGTGTGTGTGTATATATATATATACACGGTGATTTGGAAAATATATATGTATCTATATCATCACCAAGATGTGATACATTGATGAATTCAATATTTTTTGCTATAAGCATACACGTTGCCGATTTGTCAATGTTTGTTTTTCTCAGAATGAAATAATATGGTTGAAATGAATGAAGTCGTGCTAGATATTCAATATGCTTCGTTTCTAGTTCTTTTGAATTGGATCATTGCATGGAAAATGAGGGTAGAGGCGTATGGGAAAGTGCCATCTCATTCACCTAATCAAAGATGTTGAAGGATTTAGCCAGCCTAACCAGCCTTTCTTTTACCGTGTGGCAGCGTTTAAGCAATCTCATTTGATTGTCTTGGTTGCTTCCTAGAGTTTTTAATTAATGGACCACAAAAAAGTCTTGGTGTGTAGGAAGCTTCGGCGGCCGAGTCGGTGACGAAGGGGAACAGTTTATTTTCTTTTGAATTCAGATGTCCACACCTTGTTTCTTCTTGGCTTGTCATAGTATATCCAATGTGAAGACTTCTGCTATTGTGAATTGGGTTTTGTGTTAGTGGGTGAAACTTGAGATTTGAGAAGGGTATGTGGTAGGTGTGGGAAGGCGAACAAGTCTGAGAGTCTGATAAGTAATACTTACTAGGATGGGGAGGTGAGACATGCCACCGACTTTGCAACTTTGTTGACTGGCATGTTTCAAAGAGGGGAGGGTTCTAGTAAGTTTGCGTCTAATTCGCATTATCTTAATGATGTTTTCGTTTAACAGTTCTTATGATTGGCACGAAAAGAACATAAAATCTGTCCAGTTTTTGCGTTCAAAAGCAACACATAATATTCTATCCACTTCTTAATAAAGTGGATAGATGGAAAACAATGCATCGTCACCAGCTCCTATTGTATCTTTGTTGACTGGCTCCCAATCCGAAGAACGAAAATTCGCCACACTTGAAATGGACTCACCCTGGCCCTTTATAATTGGTGGCAATCCATAACAACCATTATAAATTAGGATGTTGTGAACCCAGGGCCAGACTCCAAGGGATGAGAAGTCTAATGTATTTGTAGCTGGGAACCAAGTCTTAAACGTGCAAATAAATTGGAAGCCTTTACTTGAGCATGTGAATTACCCATCGCAAGCCCTTCCCCTCTTGAATCAAGTTGAAAGGTTGGTTGATTTCCTCAAATCTCAGGTTGTGGCTAATAAGCTCGTCCACTTCAATTTCCTGCACAATCCTTTCTTATCAATTATCATAACCCAGCAAACTCCAAACCAAAAATTAGTCAATGTAGTAGTTATGATTTAAGTGTAATATGACATTTGTTGTCGTAGAGGAAGTCATATTGCCATTCATCATTGCTGTGTGAAAAAAATTGGAAGTAGGCCTACTGATGACTGTCGTAAACAGTGCACACGCCAAAGTGTGTTTGTGAGACAAATTTACAGTATTTCCACTAGCAATGAAGTTTCAGGCTACTGTGATCGTGGTCTCTGAGATGCAGTATTAGAAAATTGTAAGAAAGCAGACATATGCAGCTTGAGAAAATGCCTTTCTCATATACATATCGACCAATGACAGTAGCTCTGATTTGGGTTCCGGCCGCCGTATAAAGACCCTTTCAGTGTGCTTCCAGAAAGAAAGAGTGCATAATGAGCAGAAACCTCTGGTTTGATTTTTGGGACTCCTAGAGTTACAGTTAAACCCTAACAACTAAAGAAACAACGTAGTAGATGGTCTCATCAATGAACTATGTATGTAGCAGAGAATTAAAGCTCAGGTGTGAAATTGGTGTAAACATAATTCATAAAAGAAAGGAGGGTGAGGAGGATACATCAGCACAAGATTGCAAAGCTGTAGTCATCATGCCGGTATCACCAATACATTCAATTGAATAATCAGCACAGCCATTAGTAGTACGCTGAACCACCTGAAAAAATCAAACCTACATTAGTGCTCCACAAAGTATTTGCAAAGATTACATTTCCAGCAGATTTGTCACTTTAATGATCATTATTTGTTAGCTTTTTTAATGGAGAACAATTTACTAGATATGATGCTCGCAATTTGAAGTATATGCATTTTCTTGTTGAGACCTCTGACAGAAAATATGCAACTTAAAGATTCAGTACATCAATGGTATTGTCTCCTCTACCTGTATGTTATAAGCAATGTCAACGTCTTTCTATCAAAATAAATCCCAATACCTACCTTCTAAGGCTACTTCAAATCCTCTATTCATATGCGTCTTTAGAAGTTCCTTTTAAAGTAAAATATTAAATGCTTCTCTTTCTTAATAGTTCCAACTGTATAGGGTATGTGAACAGTACTTGCTATAGACAATCCTAATCCAGACAATTGCATCAGCATCATTATGATAATAATTGGAATCAAATTGTACTCAGTTGCTTCTCTGGAATCAGTTGTTCTTGTAGTCAGGATCAAAGTACAGCACTTATAATTTACGCCTTCAGATTTATTCTTTTAACTTGCAATGGACTATAGTAATGATAGAAAGATATGGAATAGTGATTTGCATCCGAGAAATTTTGGCTTTATCTAAGGCTGGTTCATGTTGAAAGGCATCTAGAGGCTCATATACATACTCTTATAGCAGCATAATATCCTTTTACATCTACATATAACACTGAATGAAACATTTCGAGAAATTCTCCATTAACCAATTATTAGACTTGAGCACTAAACAAGGGATAGTCATAAAAAAAAAACTAAATGTTTGCCTTTTCCATTTCAAGACAAAAAAAATGCTTACAGGATGTGGTTGTAAGAATCAGAAACTACCTGGTGAGAACTGGTTCTCTGCATTCATTTGGATTTATAAAGTCAGTCACTCCAAAAGCCTTTCTGTCAAACAAGGAAATTAATGAAAAATTATATTTTCAGAAACCTTTTCAGTGAATTATTGCAATATGTTGAGCTGAAAATCACATTTTTCATACTTCATGGGAATTGTATCTACACCAATAATTTGAGAAGCTACCCTCAGTTTGGCACCTTGTGCAAATCAAAAAAGCTAGTGGAAACGTAAAATGTTAACGCCTCAAACAATCAAACTCATGTTCGACGAGACCAGATGCTTATGTAGCGATTGCAGCAGAAGATTGGATATAAACTTACCGAAAAGACCAACAGCCCCAAGACCAAAGATTACAACGCTTGACCCTTCTATGTCAGCAACTTTCCAGGCCGCACCAAAACCTACATAATCATATAGAAGGAATCATTTGAACTTATGAACACGCGACTAAGATATACCCTGCATATTGCTTGTTTTTTTCGTAGTAGTTAAATGAAATATTTTCTTGTAAGACAGTTCATTAGATGCCAGTATATTATATTCCAATTCTAGATTCTTGAGGTGACAAGTTATATTATAGTTAACTGGAAGTGCTATTATTGTTATCACTCGCTAACAGATTGGCCGTCAGGAAATGCTAGTTAATATGTTAGAAACTAAACAAAATGTGATTACAAATAACAATCACAACTAGGCAACAGACCACATGTACCAAAGAGTAAACTTAAATAACTAAAAAAAAACTTTGAACCTGCAGCAAATCCACAACTAATAAGACAAACATTTTCCATTGGAACAGATGGATCCACTTTAGCAGGACAGCAGAGCGAACTACCGTCTATTCACTGAAGCTTGAAACAGCACAGTAATGGTAATCAGGCTTCCCATTGATGGAAAATTGAGTTTTGTGATCGCTATACACTGTACATATTGTTCTTACTAGAGCGACAGTGATTACAATTGGAGCATTCGCCTGTGAACAAAGTAAGCACATGATCGCCCACTTCAAACTCTGTCACTACTTCCCCAACACTCTCAACAACCCTGGGAAAAAAAGAACCAAAAAAAAAACACAGAATGCAGCACAAGTAGACAAAATCCAAAGAAACCAAAGATCATACATTTAAACAGAACAAACCCAGACGCTTCGTACCCAGAAATCTGTGGGAAAAGATGACACCCAAGCTTTGAGCCTTTGATACAACAATTACACAGATAAAACTAAGAATTAAAAAAAAAAAAAAGATTCACCTTGTTTTCCCACTGCGAGATTCCACTGCGACAGATGGACGTACAGACCACCTTGATGCGGACTCCATCGCCTGGGTAGGACCCACCCCTCCCCGACCCTGCTCCATCACAAGAGCTTCACCAGGCTCCCAAGCAACAGCAGCTTTAAATGGCAACATACAGATCAAAATTCAAATCAGAAAACAAATCCAAAATCCAAAAGAAACCATGCAATGGATGACTTGAAAACAATACCTCCGCAAGTGATATACAGTAGAATCATGGGATGCAGACATTGGGGGAAGGAAAAGAAGAAATAAAATACAACGTGTGTTGAAGTTGAAGGTTAGTTGGGGAATGAGGAGTAGTGAAATTGCAGTAAATAGGGTGCAAAGAGGAGCTAGAGAGGAGTTGGTGGAGGAAGAAGAGCACGTCTGATGGCGGGAACTAAAGCTACCCGGTAGAAGCAACATTTTCTTTCAACTTAGAAACATTGGTGTAAATAAAACTTCATATATATATATATATATATATATATATATATATATTAAATAAAAAGAAAAAAATTAAACTCTCCTAAACCACATATCTAATCCGAGCATTTTCCTGAATCTTACATAATAATAAAATTCATAAGTAGAGTAAACAAAATTTATGTTAATATGACTTATTTTTTAGATATTTAAAAAATACACCGATTTAAAGATAAAGGGCGATTGATTTTTTTATAATTATTTTGGTAAATAAAATGATAAAAGTATTTTATAAATACTTGAATTATTTATTTTATATTTATCTATTGAGGTCTTGAGTGCTGAAATTTATTAACTTGCTGTAAATAGAAGTGGGCAATTGTATTAGGCTAAGTGGATCCACGACATGGCGCTAACTTAATCTGTTTGAGACTTTGAGTTCGTGAATGTTTAGGCCCGAGCTGGTCACCAACAAGTTATGTCACGCCAGATGTCCAAACATTATCTCCGCGTGGATTCCTTGGCCTGTCTATTCCTGCCAACGACTGGGGACTTTCGTTTATCAGTCAGATGTTGATTAAGATATTATATGTCCACCTAATTATTTTTGCCTAAAAACTCAATCATCTAAGTTCGAAATTCGTAGGGCAAGCTAGTCAAATTTGGTAAAGATAAGAATTTATTTTTCATCTCATATCAATTAAATTATCTAATTATTTTTCCTCTAATAAATATTATTTTTTCTCAACAAAAGACTAATACCTTATTTATTATCTCTTTGATTTTTGTTAGTTTCTCTCAAGTAGTACAAAAATTAAAATCATTTCTTTCAAAAAATGTAAGAATATATAAATATTTATTATCCCTAAAAAGTTTGAAACCTAAGGTTGATGTGTTTTAAGTTTAATATTATAAATAATAATTAGTAATATAAATAAAAAATATCACTAATATTAGTAATTTAGGATTTTTTATCAGACAATTGATCTATTGTTCAGGTGAATAAAAAAGCGTCTATATTTTATTTATTTTTATTGGTTATGATCGGTCAATTATTTTGTCGCAAACGCTTTAAACATTGGTAGGGCACAATCATTCAATCGTCCACGTCCATCCCTATGAATGATAATGATTTGTATAGGGAATGTCACTAATGAATCTTATAATTCTATTTGGATTGGATTTTTTTTTCAAAGTAACTAGTAGGTCTATTTAGATTGTGAGTTAAGTGTATTTTTCTCATATTTTTACTTTTTTTGGTGTGAAAGAAAATGTGAGAAAGGAAATCAATTTTGCATCACAGTGAAAAACCTCTTCACAACCATTTTTCCACAAAAAATACTAGGAAATTAGAAAAAATGACAATGATGCTATACAAATTTTATTTTCTTTTTAACCAAACAAATGAGAGAAAATTAAAAAAATTATTGTTTTTTTATTTTATTTTTCTCTCACATTACTTTTTCTTATTTTCTCACTATCCAAAAAGACCTAAGGACAAGTCAATGGTGGGGGAAAGAAAAAGAAAAGGACAAGTTTGAATAAATTTGGTACTTTGATTGCCCAATATGAAAATTCAGATTTGAGTCCAAATATATCGATTTCGAGTTATATCTATTTTACATAGGATTCAAGTTTGGATCTTAAAGGACGAACATTTAAAAACTTGATCCCGAAAAATTAACAGCTATGATGTTGGTTCATGAAGTTTAAATTTAAAAATAGTTTGCACTTTATCATTTTTCATGTATATATGTGTGTGTATATATATATATATACATATATGGTTTAAACAAAAACTTGGAAAATGTTATATTTATCCACATCTCAAAGCTTTTATATCAAATATGACAAAAATTATAAAACTAAAAAGGTAAGCATTTTCATATTTTCCTTTTAATTGTATCCCATATAATCTTTAAGTACAAAACTACCCATCGGCCATCAATTCCACCTTGATATAGAGTTTGGGATAGGCTTTTCTACTAAACATAAATTAAAACTTGGAGCATGGGAAAAAATTAAGACATGTAGTTATTTTCAACGACCACATTTATCTTGTAAGATGCCCAGCCAATAAGACTTGATTAGAGTCAATTCATGTCAATTGCAAGATGGACAATACACATTGCCAATTTGTTAAAATGATTAATAAGGATTGAATCACAGTAGGTGCACAGGTTTAGCTAGTGGGATGATCGGGAGCTAGGGTTTGGCGGTTGTCCCTAGATAATCCCGTGCCCAATGCGAATAATCGGTGTTATTCGTGTGGTGAAACAACCTACCCGAGCAGACATCAGAGTTGACGGGCAATTGGGGAACCAACGGGTGCAGTTGGTTC
>JAVDBV010049973.1:0-12089 GCA_032619315.1 Piper longum
CGGCACGCGGCCGATCCAATTTAAATCGGCCGATTCCGCACGGAATCGGCCGATTCGTGCATCTATGGTGTGTACTAGTAGTTGCAGATGTGGTATTTTCTTCACTATGTTGCATCATTCACTGAAAATGGTTTGATGTGTATTATTACCTTTCATGCATATCATTAATATAGATGCAATATGATGTCGATAACAAGGGTCAATGAGGTTATTGTTGTCTCTTTCAGCCGCAAAAATTGGTGATGGGGTGTTATCGATCATGGAACTGGATTAGTGATTGGTGTGACTGCTGTAGTAGGGAATTGAGTTTCATTAATGCAGGTGAGTATCCAAGGTACAGTATTTTTCAATCATTTTCCAGTACCCGCTATACTGAGTTTTGTATAGCATGTAATATCCTGGTTTTATTTTCAACTTCAGTATAGACAATTGCTTGATATATTTGTTGCCTACCTTAATCTACCATCCAGCCTTCTTGTTATGGGATCCACTTTCTTTAAGATCATTTTTGAGAATAAACAACTTGCCTGCTTTCAGCTACAATTCTTGGCAATATCAGAGTAGATGAAAGAGCTGTGGTTGCTGGTGGCTCTCTAGCACTGAAAGATATTCCTCCTTGCACGTAGTGTTGCTAAACGAGCGAGCAAGCCTAACTCAGCTTGTAGTCAAAATTGACCCGAATAGTTCGAAGTTTGAAATTGAACGAGTTTTGAGTATATATAATCGAAATTTGCTCGAACATTTCTGATGTCATTTGAGATTGACTCGTGCTCGAATACATTTAAACTATTAAATTTTGAGGAGCTCAAAATTAACTCATTTGGGAGCTCATAATCAACTAAAATAGAAGGTCGAAAGTAGCTTTTCCGAGAGAAAAATATATAGTTATAGAAATTAAAATTAATATAAATATTCTATCAATATATTTATATAAACTATCTCAATAATAAAAGGTCTTTTTAAGTTTCAACTATGTTTCAAATTTTTTTACAAAATACCTAAAATACCATTCAATAATATATGTTTCCAAAAAAATAAAATATTTAGAATTGTAAACCCAAAATTGAAAGAAAGCTATCAAAAGTCTATATTTTATATCCTTCGTCCATATTTAAACATCTTTTATCGTGCCTTCATCCTGGAAAAAAAATTAACAGATATCATCCATTACGTGATGTTAGATAAATAAAAATAAATAAATTTTGTAAAAGGAATAAATATATTCTAGTATTCTTGCTAGATTCAATATAAAAAAACTTAAAACTAATCATCCCAATGAATAAAGCTCATAGTGTATTCTAATAACTACCAAGGTCATAACAGCTAATAGAAGTAGATATTAAAATTTTAAACAAACCTTGTGTTTGAATATGTGATGCAAAAGCAAACTAATAGAATTAGATATTAAAGAGCTCTATTTCACTATTGGATTTGAAAAATTAAATGTAAAATTAGGATATAGCAGTACTTCAACTTACTACATAAATAATATTATAACATCAATATATAGAAATAATCTAAAAACACAATTATGCCAAAAAAAATAAGAATAGACAATATTCACTATTAAATAACAAGTACTTAGGAGTAACATGTACAATCTAAATCATTACCTGAGTCATCTTTCTCATCATCCTTATCTTCATTCTCTTCACAATATCGTTGACGCAACAAATCTTATGCACAAACTAAAGCTTCAATTGTGTTTGATTTCAAGTTGCTATGATAATCATTGATAACTCTCTCACCCATATTAAAAGAAGATTCTGATGCTATTGAAGAAAGTGAAATTGCTAAAATATCATTTGTCATGACCCTAAGGTTTTATATTTCAATGAAATAGTTTTCCAATAATCCAAAACATTAAAATGTGCTCCACGATTAACTTTAATTCTTTGTTCCCCAAGACATGCATCTAAGTTTCATTTAATTAATTTACAACCCGTTATACAATTCAATCACCCATCATGATCTACCCAAATCAATTAACATTTGCCCTAATTACAAGCATCTAGGGCTTCGAATTATTCTCTATTCACGGCATTATCAAGTATTTATCATCAACAACATTTTAAGCTTATTCAATTCAATTTCATAATTGCATCAAAGCATCCCTATTCGAATCAGTCTATGCCATCCTCTTAATTTCATCATGCAATGAGATCCATGACTATGAAAGAAAAAACAAATCAATAAATGGTGATGTATACCTAATCGTAGTGCTGACAACGGTGGCGGCTGTAGTTGGCGTGACTACTGATCAACCAAGGAGGACATGCAGGTAGGGTAGGGTGAGGGTTAAGGGGAGAATCTGTTCAGGGTGATGACGGCGGCGCATCGCCACTAACTGCATCAAATAGTGGTCGGTGAGGCATGTGGGGAGGGCTCAGCTAAGGAAAAGATAGGAAGGAGTGAGCAAGGCAAGGGAAAAGGAAGGTTGGCGAGGAAGGGCCTAACCAAACAGCGGCGATCGGTGGCGGCGATCGACTGTGGTGCTCCAAGCAAACATGCCTAGTAGTGAACAGAGGATGAATGTGAGAGAAAGTGGAGGAGGATGGAGGAGGGATAGATGAGGGTAATGGTTAGGAGGTGAGGCAAGAAGGCGGCGGAGCTGGCCGACGGCGGGGAACGTGGCGGTGACCAAAGTGACATGCAGCGGCGGCAAACAAGGTAAGGAGAAGGAAGACGATGAAGGAAGGAGGAGTTAGAGGTGACGATCGGGCGGTCGTGGTCTGAGATAGCGGCGTGGTGAGTGGCCGCGAAATCGCTAGCGGTGAGGGTTGGCGGAAGGGCGAGGTGTCGGTCGGTGGGGACGCGGGGTGCATGTCGGGCTGCTGAAGGGTCGAGAAGAAAAACAGGGGCAGTTTTCTAATAAAAACTTTGACTCATTTCTGACTCGAGTCAATAATAATAAATAAATCCAAAAAATATAAAATAAAATGCCTTAAAATAAAATAATAGTGTACTAACTCAAATGACATGTTCTAAGCCTACTAACCCACCCAAAAACAATAAAAAACATGTCCTAATAAAGTGGACGACCTAAAAATAATTCTACGTTCCACTATATAAAATAAAAAAAAATAAACTGACATACTGTCGTGTATTCTGCCAACTCATTTTTTCCCCTAATATGCTACTTATGTTATTATCAAATATTTGGGTCAATGTGACCCTTCATGACTCATACACGTGGCCGGCCTCGGCTTAGCGCATGTATTCTGAAATTGAATTGATTCGAATTGATGGTTGAAGTGACCGGTTCACAAGTATAAAGCTCTGATTCAGATCACGGGATTTACACGCATGGAGAAAACTCGAGACAAACACATATGCACGCAAGGGTAGTTTTGTAAATAAAATTTAACTCACTCCCACTCGAGTCAATAATAAGAAAATAAATACCAAAAATATAAAATATAATATAATAAAATCCAATAAAATGTGATACACCTAATAATAGTCTAATAGGACGTTCTAACTCTAACAACCCACCCAAAATAGTAGCTAACACATCCTAATGTGGTAAACGACCTCAATCTAATTCTACAATTCACTATATATAAAAAAATAAACTGATATATTATTGTATATTCTGATAACTCATTTTGTTCCTGCCTTAGTGACATTATCATCATATACTTAGGTGCACATACCCTCATGACTCTTACATGTGGCAGGCCTTAGCTTACTTAAGTTCTTAAAAAATTACCCAGCTCAAATATATTCTAAATAAGAAGCAAAGAAGTAAAAAAATAGACGACTTAAGTTTGGATATTATGTATATTATTATATTATATTATCGAGTCGAGTTTGAGTTGAGATACGAGTTGATTTCGAGTCTAGTTTGAGTTATAACCGACTCGAGTCGAGTCGAACATTACCTTACTCAAACTCAACTCGTAGGATTTGAGTTCTAGCTCGAGAATTTAATGTCGAGTTTTGAGTCGAGTCTAACGCCAAATACTCACGACATGGTTTACTCAATTAGCAGCCCTAAATTTGTTCGGATGCAAAACATTTCTTCTTTCTAGTAACTCTTTGTACCGCGTGACTATTGTTGTGGGCAAAGACTCTAATCTTGGAAAGAGTAAAAGTTGCAAAATGACTCCCCGCAGACTACATGCTTCACATTACTGATTATGAACGCTGCTATTTTCTGGCTACAAGGGTGAGTGAGATAGTTTGGTTTATTAGAATGTGATAGGAATCTCTTGTTGATATTGGTATGAAACGAAGAGAGCGGGAAAAAAAGGAAATATTGTGTATTGTTTGAGGATTGGTTGTCTATAGGAGCATTGGGGAGGAGAAACACCAGAAAAATTACAAAAACTTGGCTTGCTACCATTGGTTTAGATTTAGTAGTGAAAGGAAGAAGAGGGGAGAAGTCAGTGGAAGGGAGAGGTGTCTGACATGATTTGAGAGGTAGAAGATAGAAAATTGGGGAAAAATTGTTGCTCTATTCCATAATCTCAAGCAGTGGCTTGTACGGCCCTTTACAAGCAACTCCCTTAAGCAACTATCATGCAAGGAAATGCGTGTAAAGAACACTAGTTTTTACTAGAAGACGCTTAGGGTCCCTTTGATTGACATGAAAGAACGGTAAAATCTAAGAAATTTTTTAAATGGTCAACCTTAGTGACACATGTTCCATGTATTTTATGTAAAGAAGAATATAGTTTTAATATATTTTGCTACAAAATAATCACGATTATCGTGGGTCTCTCATGTAAAAAAAAATCTAATTTTTATTTTTTTTGAGAAAGAAAATGTAAGAACTTTTTTTCATAGGGAGGACGACTTGGAATATATCACGAATATTTTGTACATAAAATACATTGAACCTATACTACATTTATATAGAATATATTAGCTATATACTACTTTGGTACGTTGGCCACTTAAAAATGTTTATAGAACTTACATTCCTTTCATGTGAATCAAATGGACTATTAGTTAACAGGCACCTTGCCGTAAAAAATACTTTACGAATAGAAGACGTCCTATAAATCATGTACTAAAGATTGAGAAAGAAGTTGATAACAGCGTCCTTTTCTCCTAGTGTTGCACTATGGTTGTAAATTTTTATGGTGGTTATTTTGAAGACAAATTCCCCTCCATCTTTTCTTTAAAAATTATATTCATTTGTGGTAGTTGAAATTGAAATTTCCATAGCTAACAATGGTGACTTATGGGTACTCTAACATAATACACCAGTGG
The DNA here is from genome assembly GCA_032619315.1 of Piper longum. NCBI lineage: Eukaryota > Viridiplantae > Streptophyta > Magnoliopsida > Piperales > Piperaceae > Piper > Piper longum. The sequence goes on from JAVDBV010049973.1 coordinate 5,221, forward strand.
CTTCTCATGGAAACGTAGAAGCTGGGGATGATTAGATTAATATTTACTTCTAAGAAATAACAATAAAAATAAGGCTCTTGGCCAATCTTAATTCTTTTCATGTATGTCTAAACTTCTTACAATGTTTGGAGATGCCAATATTTATAGGCAAAACTGCTAAAAGATCAAAATTGATCATCTCTAGGATAATCCTAATATCTATTCCGAAAATATAATAAAATTTATAATTAAGTTAAATTCTTAGTATAGGACGTGACTCTTATTGTAGAAATTTCTAATATAATGATGTGTAAATATAGAATAAGACTACAAGAAGCAATCCCTAAAAAGTAATATTCTTCCTCCATAAGAAACTTCTATATATTGTACTGAATTACCTTCCCTATGCAATGACAACCCCTTATATGGAATTTGAAGCATGGCTATTGGCATCCCCACAAAAGTTGTTGGATATGTGGAAGAGAAGTTCCCTCTCTAACAATGAATCATGGCCAGTTCAAAAGTTTCACTTCATACCATCTATGGGAACTCATATTTTTTGTGTTCAAACAGTTTCATATTTGATGCTAACGCAGATGCTAGAAAGGATTTTTGTGAAGCAGTATGTTCAGTGGAACAGATATTGAATGGTGAGATGTTATTTCGATTTACCATGTTCTAAATCAACATTATTTTCATGGTTTTTTCCCCTTTTTTAAATTTTAATTTGGGAGGGGAATGGCAGGAAGGATATCCTGTATTAGAAGGTGGTAATTATAGTATTAAGTTATGAGTTATCTGTCATTTTAATGTGCATACAAGTAATCTCTGATTCTATGGGGTACATATAATAATTATTTACTTATGCAAAACATTTCTTCTGGGTTATTTCACATTTATTATTTTCCTAAATGATGGTCATTCTTCCCTTTGATGTTATCATACAGGATCACTGACTTTGGGAAAGAAATAGTTATTCATACATCAGCCAGCAGCAAACTGCACCTACTATTTATGAACAATAGTTCTTTTCTGCCCTTTGTATGCATATTTATCACATCATGCAGGTAAAACATCAGTCATTTACAACTTCCTTCAAATTCTTCAAGTAACAAAGTATATGTTGGGTTTATCTCACATCCGTCATAGAAGGTGTTCGTAATTTGTATATAAGCTAATGAGAAAGCCTTATCCTTGAATTAACTTTTTGAATTAAGAGAAACTCGTAACACGCATTACAAGTCTCTTTTTTGGGATCCAAAGGGCCTAAAAAGTAGTATCATAGCTTAGTTGGAGGCCCAAAGGGCCTCAAAAAAAGTGGTATCAGAGTTTGGTTAGGGGCCCAAAGGGCCCAAAAATTGGTATTAGAACCAGTTACGATCTTGGGAGATTTGTTGTTTGCCTATGCAGATTGTCAGAATTTCTTTTATGGGTTCCACCTGATGATTTGAGGGGAGTTTGCCAGATATGTGCCATGAGGTGAGGGGAGTTTCCTGGTGATTTGAGAGGAGTTTGCTAGGTGGGTGCTGTGAGGTGAGGAGAGTTTTCCACGTGGGACACCCGATGTGTGAAGGAGAGTTGTTGGGTTCCACCCACATTGGTCGTAGAAGGTGTTGGTAACGTGAGGTGAGGGAAATTTTCTAGGTAGGATGCCCGATTGTGAAGGGGAGTTGTTGGATTTATCCCACATTAGTCGTAGAAAGTGTTGATAACATGAGGTGAGGGAGACGTGAGGTGAGGGGAATTTACCAGGTGGGATGCCCGATATGTGAAGGGGAGTTGTTGGGTTTATCTCACATTGGTCATAAAAGATGTTGGTAACATGAGGTGAGGAAGGGGAGTTTTCCAGGTGGGACGTCTGATGTGTGAATGGGAGTTGTTCGATTTATCCTACATCGGTCGTAGAAGATGTTAGTAACTTATACATAGGCTAATGAAAAAGCATTATTCTTTGAGTTAATTTTTAAATTAAGAAATACCCGTGACACCTACTGCAGAGCTTGGTTGGGGGCCCAAAGAGCCTAAAAAGTAGTATTAAAGTCAAGTTACGATGTTGAGAGATTTGGTGTTTGCCTTTGCCGATTGTAAGAGTTTGTTTCATGGGTTTTACTTGATGATTTGAAGAGAGTTTATCAGGTGGGTACTGTGAGGTGAGAGGAGTTTTGCCAAGTGGGTGCCGTCTGATTTAAAGGGATTTTGTTAAACAATGATAGTTTCAAACGATAGTTTCGGGGATGCCCGATATATGAAATGGAGTTGTTGGGTTTATCCCACGTCGGTCGTGGAAGGTGTTGTAACTTGTATATAGGCCAATAGGAAAGTCTTATTATTTGAGTTAACTTTTAGATTAAGAGAGACTTGTGCCACCTATTTCAAGTCTTTTTTTGGGAATCCAAAGGGTCAGACCTTGGTCGGAGGCCCAAAGGGCCTAAGAGCATATTCGTCGAAGTAGGTAAAATTCAAGAGATCTCTGCTTGAGAGTGGTCGATGTTCACGACATGCTAATGATGTGGGGGAAGATGCTGGGCCCTAAGAGTATATTCGTTGAAATAGGTAAAATACAAGAGAACGCTGCCTGAGAGTAGTCGATGTTCACGATGTGCTAATGATGTGGGGGAAGATGCATGCAGGTGATATCACTGTTTACTTTCTCCTGTAACAGCGTGCTATGTATGCTTAAGATAAGATATAAGCAATGTGTACATGTTCGTTGTTCAGCTTGTTTTAAGTAGTTCAGTTTAGGCATTGCCTATTTGTTCACCTGCGCGTAATGTTATGGCATTGTTACGCATTTACATTTTACTCGTCCCTTTCTTTGTAAAATGGTAAGAATCACTGCCAAGTTCCTTCGCCTGCTTTTGGATTTATTAGTTGGTTTCTTGAATGCAGTTCTATAGCTTTATCGATCTGAAAATGCTGGGATTGCTTAATGTTCTTGGCCAACGTCAGTTGTATCTACTTTAGAAAAACGTTAATTATAGCTCACAAATCTACAAAGACCATTTGTACATTGCAAAAATGTAGGTTTGTATGTGCAATTCCTAGCCTTGAGCACAAGAGTGAGCCTTCGTCACTCGGAATAAGAATACTGGATAGAAAATTCATAATTATATATATTAATTCATATACTTTAAAGTAACTAAATATTTGCTAAATAACTAAGTTTAGTCCCTAAATAGAAGGTGAGGATACTTTTGCTTAAAATTGACAATATCCTCAATTCTTGAAAGGAAAAAAAATCATAATATAGTTGTAATATTTAAGAATTTTCATGTAACAAACTATTGAATATTCAAGTATTAATAGTCATAATTAAAACTTATAGAATAAATATTACTTAGCGTCTAGAATAAGTCATTTATCTTTTAGCCTTTTAGATTATTTCAATTCATCATTTAGCCTTTTAGATTATGTCAATTCATCACATAATGCTCCGTTTAAACGAACATCATTAAGTGATAGTGTGACGAAGTTGCAACGGCTTTAAAGTAAAACTTATACATGAGGAAAATATATTATTTTGTCTTTTCATTTATAGTTTAAAAGTAAAACTTATGGTAGGAAATAAAATAAAATAAAATATTTTATTACTTATGTCAAAGTTATATTTAGTTATTATGCCTTTATTTTATTATTTTTAAGTAAATTTAATATTAATTGATTTTATTAACTATTTCACATCATCCATTAATTTTATCTAATCATACCATCCAAACCTAAATCAGGCTGTGCTAAACTATTTAATAGAAGGCCCTAAATTGGCTTGACCCAAATTAACAATCTATCAATTCAGAACAGTTCCATGAAAATTCCCATTTGGATCAGACCAACGTTTACGTACAAAAACACATGCCACTCTCAACAATCTAAAAAATACTTATTTTCAAAGAAAATCTGAGATATAAATGATTGATGAATTATTTTGTTTCTGAATCCTTCATAGCCAATACGGTTCAGGTGATTGGGACATGTTTAGTCCGAGAATTTTGTTCATACTTTTGTGATGGGGAATATATCATAAATATAGAGCTGGTTCGGGTTATTAGAATTTGCAATGGTCAATGCTGAGAGAATAGGAATTACAAATATGCTTTTTGCCATGGGTATTATTTACTTCTAGAGCTGCAAATGATTGATTATTAGTTATTAACATATGGTTAGTGTTGTTTTTTGGAAATTAGAACTGGACATTGGACCTTAAGTTCAATTGAAACTCAAATGAGGAGTAGTTTGAAACTCAAATTTAGTAGTTAAAAATGTTTGAAATAGGTTTTAATCGAGCAGGTTGAATTGAGTTTGGTTGTGATCGAACTCAATTCATTTATTATTGAGCTGAAATGTAATCTGAATCTCAAGTTTGAGTTGAACTCGTGTTTGCTTGAATTTTAGCTATATTTTTTCTTCCACAAAATTTAAGATAAATTAGTTTTAAAAAGTTAAATAGTCCAATCTTGCAAAGTTATACATTGAGTAGCCTCTAAGTGTAATAACCATTATAATAACGTGTAAGGTTGCCATTATGACATAATTTATTTATTACTTGATTATATTTTATGCAAATCAAAATATATATAAAATATTATATTTAATATACAAAATCAAGTTTTGAAACCGAAAGCCTAGAGGTAGCTTCATAGTTGATTTGTTTTTGAATCAAGAGCAAGGTTAAGTTTGATCAAATCGTCGATAGTTTGGGTACAACTTTTAATTTATTTTATTTATAAGTAGATGGCATACTATGTGAGGCCAATATTAGCATATTAGCAATAAATTATAATCAACCTTACATTAAAGCGCCGGTTTTTTTTTTCGTTCTTATCGCCTTTTAGCCTTTCTTGCATCGTCGTTGATTCAGGTCTCACAATAATTTTATCGGCGCTTAATACTTATTTAATTTAAAATTATTATTATTATTATTTATTATTTTAGGATAGTTTTTGTGTAAAACCCAGGCTTTTCGCCAGATAATTTTGTATCGGTTTATTTTTAACCTAGATTGTGATGCTTTGCCTGGTCTTTTTTGCCCTGTGTGTATTTGTATGTGTATGTATAGTATGATTTGTATGAGCCAAGGCCCAAGCCTCTCTCAGTGTTTGGCTGACCATGTTGGATCCTATGTCATAGTTGCTTTTATTTTCAATTTTCAGTTGTGTCGAGTGTAGATAGGTGTAAAACTGCATCCCTCACAAGTCTAGTTTGCTTGTTGTGTGTTTGGAACTCTTTTTGGACGACCCTAATCCCCACTAACCCTGTGGCATGGTTCCTAAAGTCGCCCCGGCCAACCTTGGGGTGAATACCCTAAGCGCATGCAAACTGTGCCGGTGCAAAAGTGCCTTGCGAACGCTCTGTTGGTGCCTTAGGTTTTTCTTGGCCCTGGCTTAGATGCAATGGCGCCCAGCCAGCGCTCTTGTACCCAAATTAAGGTTTTGCCCATATTTGGCCAGCACAAAAGCGTTGCACCAACGCCCTTGTGCACAGACGTGTGACCCGACTTTACATACAACTTGGTTTAGCAGGTGCACATGGTATGGTCTGATGTTTTCCATGTTCTGGCCTGGCAGAGGATTGTGCACTTGCATTGGGCTGGCGCCTTTGCTCCAAGCCTGATTTTTTGTCTATGAATATGATCTCTTCTCCACCATTTTCACCCTTTCTCCTCTTTGCTCCTACCCTAGCCCTTTCTCTCTGCTTCTTCACTTTCTCCACTGCCAAACTAGTAGGGTCATAGGTCTTGGTTAGGAAGCCCCAAGAGACCATCCGTTGGACTCGTATGAGGTACAGGTCTCTCCGTTTTCCTCTTTGCCATGACATTTGTGTCTGGTGCATGTTTCTCTATATCTATTTGCATTTGTACGGTAATTTTTTTCATGTAAATCTGATTGTAAGGAGTAGATAGGACTTGGAATCATGTCATTTTCATGCATAGATCAATAGTTATCACTTTTGAAAGATGTATGTGTTGTAAAATACACTATTTTAGTAAATAATTTATATCTCATGCAGTAGATCATCTTTTTGCATGATCTTGGTCTTGTTATATTCATAAAAGTTAGATCTACAAGATTTGTTTACATTGTTTTGTCTGACTATGTATGTATGAGTTTGTGTGGGTGCCAAACTTGGGAACATGTAGTGGTTTTCTTGGTTATAGTAGCATGCCTGCCTTTTTTTCCAATTTTTACACCATGATTTAGGTGGTATTTGAATGTTATCTTTCGTATGCTTGTATTTTATAATGTTATCTTGTTTGTTTTAAAATATCATGCTGAACTAACGACATTAAAGGCTTGAACAAAACCCCTAATTACGATGTGTGAATGTTGTACCATTGATGTATTATGTCTTGCTCAGAGATTGTGCTCCTTTGTTAGTGTAAAACCCGTGACTCGAGTCAGGGTTTTATTATAGCGAACCAGTCGGTTCAACCGTCGGTTCGAGTCGAGTCAGTTCATATACCACATGCTGAGTCGTGACCAGCAGTGAGTTATGAACGATGTGAGTTAAGTGTACTTGAATGTATGATGATAACGTAGAAAAGATGATGAGAAACAAGTTATCAGAATATATGAAAGTATGCAGTGATTTTTCTTTTTACGAATTTGATCGTAGAAATAGTTTTAAGACGATTAACGCATTAGGACACGTTATTGGGTAATTATGGTGGGTTATTATCTCTAAAGCATGTCATTTTGATGTTGTAGCGTTTATTTTATTTTTCTGGATTTTTCCCAATTTTTTTGGATTTTTTTAGGATTTATTACGAGTTAGAATTATTTTTTACTCGAGTCGGTGTCGAGTGAAGTCTAAATTACGAGTTTGCCACCCAACACTCCTCGTCACCCCCCCAACCCCGATCCTTTTCACCCAAACCCGACGCCGCCACCTTCAGG
>JAVDBV010049974.1:0-14465 GCA_032619315.1 Piper longum
AGGAATATATATATATATATATATATATTCCTTACTGTGGCAATTTTGCTAATTATTATTTGTGACTAAATCATGTATTTTGAAATAGCATTCCTTCGTAAAACTCAAGCACTTAAAAAAGTGAAGTTAATTCCTTTTTTTTCTCTTCTACAAAAACAAAAGTTTAAAATGTAATAAAATTTGGATTCTAGATTTGTAATTCATGTCTCTATATGGTAAAAGGGGAAGATCTAACGTGCATGTTAAGGAATTAATTAAATCTTATCTCTTCTACTTGGAGGAGATTTTTGTTACTACTCATCTCTACCAAGGAGTTCTTTCTGTTTTAACTAAAGAACTCATTATAGCACTTGTATGATTGGGTTAAATCTTCACAATTAAAAGAGATTAACTTAATTATTATAATTAAAATTTTAAACACCCCCAAAGAGATTTAAGTCAATTATATAAATGCTACAGTGAGTTTGTCGTAGTACTTGTTACAACAAATCCTTAGCCCTATCTTTTCTAATAATAATTTTCGCTTAACAACACTGATATACCATTAACTTTAGATGGTTTTTTTAAGCACTCCCCTAAATGCTCAAGCATGGGTAATCACATGAAATTGTACATTAAAGTTTAGAAGGTTTTCGGTGAGTACTGCGGTAACTCTAACAGTAATACCACATTAAATTGTCAATGTTGAAAACGTTTGTAAAACTAAAAAATATAGACCATTTAACATTTCTTTCGACCTGTAGATAATTTGCATAGTACTGGACCCTCCAGGGCAATTGGGCAGATCCATCTTGACCGAGGGGGCAAGTAGCCAAGCGTGTTTGTCATATACTTCAACATTGAATATTAATTTGAAGTATGTAATATGTATTGGATGACTCAATCACATGCATATATATATTAGTTAATTTGAGGTATCACATATTCAATTAGCTTATAGAATGAGATGGGGATTATATGGACCAACAAGGAAGCTCACACATCATACGTCAATATATATTTCATAATCTTTGACGAAGTAACTACTAGATCCACATGCATATTACTAACAAGCCAAACCAGGTCCGCGTAAATTGACCAAACCACATGAAAGGAACTTTGGCATCAATATTAATCTACACTCATAATATATATATATATATAGTGATCACTTATTTACTTCTTGATCAACACACACATGCATAGCCGTCTGAATATCCAACTAGCTAGTGTTGCTTCAAATTTGATTACAATACTCACTACTTGTTTCTAGCCTTCTTAATTAGCACAGATGGGCAATTGTGTTGGTAAAAAGAACATGAGCCCGTCGTCTGCAAGGGATGATATGTGGGGGGATGAGATGATCTGGGGGCTTGATGAAAACATTCCACAAAACGTCTTCATCAAAAGCGAGGAGGGGAGCAAGAAGGAAATAATGAAGGGTAAGAAATTACCAATAGTTAATTCTTCTTCTACTGCTAGTACTGCTACTACCCAAGTGAAGATCAAGATCAGCAAGAAGCAGTTGAAGAAACAACTTGGGAAAGCAGCATTTGAAGATATTGTCATTCAAGATGCTTCTGATCATCAACCAGCAGCTTATCAAGGTATTGGAGCTGCTCGACGGGCAGATTCGCCGGCTACGGCTGCCGTGATGCGGCTAATGATCAGTATACCGGAGGTGAATTGACGGCCAAGGTATTGGAGCTTCTTTCGCACATTAAATCTGCCCAAGTCATCCTTTTTCTTCGGCATCTTTCCTCATTCACGTTATTTTATATGCTCAGCATCTAAAACCCATGTAATTTGAAGAATATATATTTATCATATTTCACTTAATTAATTAAGCCATCTTTTTTTTTCCTCCGCAATTTGTATTGAAGCCATCTACGTATGTATGGAACTAAGTCAACTAACTACACAGTCAAAGCTATTTTATGAATAGCTCATCCATCGCGACACACAAAAATAGCCATTAATTTTTTCCCCATATTATTAGTTCAACAAGAACCAATACTTATTATCTCTCAACTTAATTTCACGTCTGATAGTTATTAGGATAAAATCGTGTAAATAAACTATAAATTTAAAATTTAATTAATTATTTTTTAAAAAATAATTTAAGCCTATTATATTTTTTGGTCAAGTCTTTACACAGATGATACATAATGAAATACACCTCTCTCGTACAAATATCTAAATAAAAATTAAGACAATTATAAAGTTAATGGTGGTCATGGAATTTCATCTCACAAATTAGTTATTTTGAACATTAAAAGATATATATGATATGCATCGATGAGGATCAAACAAGAAAGTATACAACTATAAATGCATGTGAGAAAACTTACAAGCGAACTTAAAATGTTGCAGACAATGTTTATGAATAAAAAAATGTGCACTGGCTAGCAATAACGAAGAAAAAAGCCAATTTATTATTTTCATGAGCTTGCTTATCATTATTGAACAACTTGTACAACTTCATTTCACTCGTCTCTGGCTCCGGTCTAACTGCCGTGAACACCAATTCAAATAGTTGCAAGCAGAGCATGGTTGGATAAATCGGCCAATTCTATTTGGAATCGGCCGATTTAAATGGGTTCGAGCCGAATCCGATTCAAATTTGGGTGGAATCTGTTTTTAAATCAATTTTGGGGAAATTATTAAAATATTATTAATTTTATATTATATAAATTAATTATACATAAGTAAAATAAGAATTTAAAATTTATAATAATACGTAAGGAGGGGGACGGGGCGGGGTGGGCCTAGCGGGGGGAGTCCGGTCGTGGCGAGGCCAGCTGGGGGAGGCAGGGTGGGGATGACGGGAGTAAAGTAGTAAATAGCGGGAGTGATATTTTCGTAATTAAAAGTGACTTGATTTTAATTCGAGTCAAAAATAATAATTAATTAAAAATAATTTTAAATTTTTTTAAAAAAAATATGAAAAAATATCATAAAATATAATATACACAATAATATTAAAATTACATCAATATCTAACCGATTCAACTGGACCAATTCTTGTCTGATTTAAACCGATTCTGATTTGAATTTGACCTCCTGAAAAACCGATTCCGATTCTAATTATGATTTATCCAACCATGGCACAGAGTATAATTCAGTTCTAAATTTCTCTCTGTGTTTTTTTTTTTAGAGTGTTGTCTTATTAGCCTTTTATTTGTTTCAAAACAATCCCTCACTCCCACGCTTTCTTCCAAAACAATGGTCTTACTAGCCTATTGTTTTTTATGAAGGCTTCTGGAACTTGATAGCTTTTTTTTTTAATAATTTTCAAAACTGCCATACTATGTAGTTTAATTGATGGAAGCTGAGATAAATGGGTAGATTTTGACTTTGGAGTAGATAAAATTTGAAACGCGGAGTGAAAGGGAATCTGGGTTGGGTTGGGTTGAGTTGAAGACTTTTGGTTCGGGGTTCTCTTATGGCATAATAAATTAAAAATGATGTTATTATAAAAATATCGATGGAACGGCGGGATCCTTTAAACGTGTACCGTGATGATTATACAGCCAGGAAAATCGTGGTACAACCATCAAATTTGGACTAAAAAAACAGTAATGACAACTTTTGGCATAATACTTGTTATAATAAGTCCATGTAATTCACTTTAAAATTACTAGTTACTTAAAATAACCTAAGAACTCATCTATGTAGAGATATAAGATAATTAATGTTAATACACCACCACATGTGCGAGTCATATCAGACTTAACAAGTAAACCTTATAGACAGGCTGTGTAGATTACGTCGGTACCAAAACTAATTAACGTGTGAGTGTTAATGAAACGTGAGACACAAGGAGTCCTACGGATAGGTTGGTTTTGATGCCTTATGAAAATAGGTCCACGGGTTACACACTAAATTGACTATACGTATTTTAGATATTATAAAAATCGATATTTATATTAATTATCACTTATTTTATATAGAGATGTGAGATAATTAGTGTTAATGTGCCCCCCTTGTGTAACCTATATTAAACTTAGCATATGGACCTTATGAACAGGTCATGCAAATTGTGTCCACATCATAAATAATAGACATGTGGACATTAACAAAAGTGGCACACAAGAATTTCATAGGTGGTTTGGCTCGGACACCATGTAAAAATAGGTTCATATGTTTCATTAGAAAATAACTAGCCATTTTAGAGACTTTAAAAACTAACATTTATATTAGACATCACTAATCTCATATAAAGACACGAGACAATTGATATTAATATTAATATCATCTGTTTATGTTTGATTAAGGTCTAACAGGCAATACTTATGGGGAAAATATTGTGATCTAATTATTATATTGGGAGTCGTATATTATTGAGACATTTCTTTTGTTCTTAAGGTGATAGTTGTTGTAGCATTCCCTACAACAAATTCCCTCTAGCAAAATTTTTATTAGTATAAATTACCATAATTTAAGGAGTTTAATTGCTGATTACAAAGACATCCTCTAAATTTCATAATTAACAGTGATTTACACTAATTACAAGGCTGCTATATTAATTACAAGGCAGCTACATGGAGTTCGTTGTAGAAAGTATTATAGTAAATCTTTTTGAATGGAAAAAATCAGATGATATATTTTTATAAATGAAAACTCTACTTCATGGTAGAGACTTAAATGTTAATAAAATATTTAAAATAATATGCAAAAATTAATAGAGATTTTTTTTATCTATTATCATAATATATTATACCCTAAAAGCCTTAGCAATGCCTTCCAATAACTTGGTAATATTATATACAACTTGATTAGAAAGGGAAAAGCCTGAACTATCATTAATTGACCATGTTAAACTTTAAAAATGTTATTAAATGTTTGTGATTTTATTCATATTTGTTATTATTATTTTTATGATATATGATCAAATAATATATATTAATAAACTTAAATTAATAATTATATATTATATCAATTGAATTCGATGACCTATAATTTTAACATTTTAATATATTAATTAATAATATAACAAATTCCCAACGTCATCCCGCGTAAGTGGACCGAGTTTTTTTTAAAAAAAAATTTATTAAAAAAAGAGGAATAAATTATTAATAAGAATGTTTATGCCCACTCAATTGCGGCGATGGGCCCTGCAATCAAGAAGACAGCCGATTGGAAGCTGTAGGTGGGTCCCTCAGTCCACCAGTCACCCGCATCTCATTCATGGCGCCCCCTCCCTCTTCTCACCTCTCTCTCTCTCTCTCTCTCTCTACTCTCTCTCTACTTCTTCTACTAACACCGCCACTGAACTCCTTGATGCTCCCCTGTTTTACGGGTGGGTGGTGGTCTTTGGTTGTGTGTTTTCAGGTGGGAAAGTAGGAGTACGTGGTTTGGTTTTTAGGATGAGGGGAAAGCAGCTGCTTTTGCCTCGGTGGAAGCTCCTCTTCTGCTCTATTATCTCTTTTTACTGTAAGTTATGCGTTTTTCCTATGTGGGTTATCTTTTTTCTCTGTTAAAAATGTTGTCTTGGGGGTGTTTTATGTTTATTTGCCTCAGTGGAGTGAGCTACAATGTTGTGTGTTGAAATTGTGGAAGGCCATGGTGTGGTCTATTTGTTTTATTAATTCGTTACTTGGGGTGATAGAGGTTAAATTTGTTATGGTTTTGGTTGATTTTTTTTAGTTTAAATTCTACATTGCTGTTGCTTGATTGTGTCAAAAGCCCCTGATCAGCTTTAATTTTGTAACAAAGTCTTACTAAAAATCAATCTTATACAAAAAGGCTTGAAGTAAACCTAGAGTTTCCATATGTGATTGACTGATACCATACTGCAGAAAATTCTCTTTGACGCTTATGCTGTTAAACAATCACTCAAAATTAAATATCATTCATACCAAATCACCTCAGCGATAACCAAACCGGATAAATTTAGAATGATCTTGCGTCTAACTTATGCCAAAAGAAACCAGAGGCCATTAGGTCTATTCTTCTCCCAACATAAGACTGAATTGCTTTTCCAGAATAGCATACATGGTAATTTATATAAGAGTAAATGTTGCTGTTTTTATACATCAGTTTAATCAACTCTACTAAAGGGTTGACACTTGAAAGTTGAATGCTCACATTTGAAGGTGAATGACGATGAAGGTTGTCTGTATTTTGTGTCTAGCTGCATTTGTTGCCCTTTCACGCTTATAAGTAAATTGTTTTTTCTGTTTTTCCAGTTGTACGTGGAAACAATTACAAGACCACGGGCATGGTTTCTAGTGTAAACGTCCATGAGAAGCTAATAGAGTTAACTGGTGTAAAAGAAAAGACAGATTTGCTTTTGCCTGTCGTATCACCAAACAAGGCTCCCCAACCATTTATCCCATTCTTGGCGCCGTCACCACTGGCTCCTTTTACAAATAATTCTGAGCCAAGATTATCAGGTTTCGGATATGAAGGGATTAACTATTTCTGAGAAGCATGTAGTCAATGAATATAGCATTGATCTGCTACTTACCTCAATGACACAGTTTTTCATTTCCAATTGCAGGTCGTTGCACATTCAATTTCTCTTCTGCAGATGCTATGATAAGAACAACTGCCATTGATTGCTCAAAATTCTTTGCTCCTTTCCTAGCTAATGTGATCTGTTGCCCTCAACTGCATGCCATACTTACAATCCTTTCTGGCCAGTCTAGCAAAGATACAGGACAGCTGGCTCTAGATATGAAACATGCAAATCATTGTCTATCTGATATTCAGGCAATCCTATCAGGTCAGGGCGCCAATGACGATCTTGAGGAAATTTGCTCTGTCAGTCCATTTAGTCTCACAGAGGCCTCATGTCCTATAAACAGTGTAAATGAGTTTGAGAGTATGATTGATACATCCCGGCTTCTTACTGCATGTAAAAAAGTGGATGCAGTAAATGAATGTTGCAGCCAGATTTGTCAGAATGAAATCCTAGATGCTGCAACTAAAATTGCATTCAATGCCGAGGATGTGTCAAATGTAGGTCGAACTGGTCTTTCTGTTGACCATCCGTCAATAGTTGATGATTGCAAGTTGATTGTACTTAGATGGTTAGCCAGTAAACTGGAGCCCCTTTCAGCAAATCAAGCTCTTCGGAGAATCTCAAACTGCAATTTGAACAAAGGCAAGTTTTACTCTTTAAGAAGTCTAAGTTTTGTAGTTCGAATCAGTTTTTCAGATGTTAAAGAGCTTCTCTAAGTGGTTCTGTCCACTGGTTATATTGTGCATTGTACAGTTTGTCCTTTGGTGTTCCCTTCCACCTCAAACGTGACAAGACATTGTAAAAGAAAAATTGAAGATCAAACAGCTTGCTGTAATGCTTTGGACAGTTACGTTTCTCACCTTCAAAAACAGAGTTTTATCACCAATTTGCAAGCTTTGCATTGTGCTGCTTCCCTAAGTGACCAGTTACGGAAGGAAAATGTGACTAAAAACATATATTATGTTTGCCACATTACACTCAAGGACTTCTCTCTTCAAGGTGAGAGTACTGGTACTATCTCACTGTCATTATATCTGATGATGTGTTAAACGTACTATTTGGTATGGATACTGATGTCGTCTTTTGCTGTATCCTTGTGTTGATGAAAATACCAATGGACTTCACAGTTGGATCCCAAGGTGATACTTCCACTAATTATTGGTATTCTTTATATATATAATATCAAATTGATATGATTTTGTATGTTATGTTTTAGAATCTGGTTGCCTCCTTCCAAGTTTGCCTTCAGATGCAATCTTTGATCGAACCTCTGGAATTGGGTTCACTTGTGACCTCAATGATAATATAGCAGCTCCTTGGTTGTCAGCACCTGAAGGAGCAATTGCTACCTGCAACAAGAGTATGTTCAGCATTCTCATATTCACTTCTTAGCAATGATGTCAAATGATTTCTGCACCTACTTCAGTTTTTAGGAAGATGAACAGCATATCTCTGGGGCAGTCTTACATGTTAACATTGTTTTACCTCACACCGTTTAACTTGCATAGTGTATGTTTGCATTACTTTTCATACGAGTTTAGAAGTGCTCTGGCTTACCTCAAACTGAAGGCATCTTTTTTAATTAATTGCAGCAGTCAAACTGCCTGCTCTTCCGGCATATACATCGAATAATTCTGGTAACAACATTTGCTTTTCATTTTCATCTATTCTCTTTACAGTTGGTACATCCTTGTTTTAAGTGGAAAGCTTTTTTCTTTTTTTCAGATGAACTACATAAAATTATGATGCTGTACCTTCTTTATGCATTGGCTATGGCAATCCTGGTGCAATTATAGAGCAGTACGCGAAGGTGCACTTTCTCCAGCGTACATACGAAAGAAGACTCAAAGTGGGGTGCAAAATGCCGACCACATACACGTTAGAACTAGCCTCTCAAGTGTACAGAAATTTTCAAGAACAGGTAGCGAACACAAATTCGGATTCTTGGGCATCTGCAAGAAACATTTGTATAATAGAAAGTTCAAGGTAGTGTGTGCCTTTGGCAAGAACAATTTTTCCATAAGAGTGTCGCGTTGTGATTCAGGTGTTGCAAGTTGTTACTTTTTTTTTTTTTTTTTGATTAATGCATGTTCTTTTATGGACGTGAGATAACATGTTCACCTAATTAGGGTCCATGTCCCCGGCACCTTAGGGTATTTGATTGAAGAATAAATGATATTAAGATGTTCATCTTTCTGATATGCATATTCTGAGATCAAAGCGTAGCACCAAGAAACGCGAAGCCAACATGAACACCTGAATTTCGCTATACAACACTCAAAATGAAAAGTTGACGATTACAACTCAAAAGGAAATTCCCCCAGGAATCACACCGGATTATCTTTTTTATCGGATGTCATGCTGGATAATCCTCCAACACAAAAACATGAGCAACCTCGTGAATCTGCATATTGAGCAGATCAGCCAAATACATGTACACACTTTGCTCATGGCACGGACTTGGGCTCTTCACTGTTCAACGCTCCAACTCAAGCAATAAATGAGACCAAACCACTGAAACAACTGATTTCACCAATGTAGGTATAACTAAAGGGTATAATATACTTATCCTATGAAAACCTGTAATAATAATCAGGAGATGTCACTTGTTAAGCTTAGTGAAAAGTGATTCATTGATACTGGCTTAGGCAGGGATAAAAATGATAAGCCTAGACTTTGGTTCACTTATCCTTAATCGGTCTCAATGCTGTCTGTCTTTGCATGGTAAGCCGCTCCTCTACCATCTCCATGCCTCTTAGATCCCCTAGGTTTCACGATACATTTACATGCCCTGAAATCACCAAATGCCAATTAAGTTAAACCAGATTTAGAATAATGAAGAAATGCCAGTGTACTTGTGTTGACAAAGACAGCTTAATGCAAAAAAGACACGGAAATATTAAACCAAGCAAAAGAACAAATAATTAATGTTCTGCTCCGCACATGGTTCAGAGGAAACTGACATTCAGAAATTTCATCACTTTGTTGGATCTGGCGACTTGAGAGAAAATTTTATAAATTTCCACAAATAATGGACCATTATATGAAGATTGTATAATCCTCTTAAAATAGAGAAGAGTAAGATCCATCAAGGCCATATGCTCTCCAAAATCAGAAAATTAATAGCCCCTGAAGTACAAAGAACATTCACCTACTTTAACCTTAAGAGTCAATAAATACCAAACAAACCTCTCCAGATCTTTCAAAGCATTCCGAATTTCAATTGTACTCAGGACTGGGTCACAGTTCTTAGGCATTGCATCTTGCAACAATGTTTTTTCCTGAAGCCACTGTTCAGCTTTACTGCACTCGTTAAGAACCTACAAACACCGTATGGTAGTTCAACCTATGCACCATAATAGTCTTTATAAAACAAAATTTCAGCATTCAAATTGAAGTTATGCATACCACTTCTCTCTCGGGGTCCGCCAATGACTTTGCAGCCAACTTGTAATCCACAATCCGCTTCAGCAGATCTCTTGTAGCCTGGGGTCTAGTTTCATCATCTTTGAACCGAATGTCAATAGGCTCAACCAACTTTCAGCAGCCATAAAATTAGTTTAGGAATAAGCATAAAAACAAGAAAGCAAGAACCACCTAAAGCCATTAAAGTAGAAGCAGATTCACCTTCTTAAGTTCCTCTAATCTGTATGTATAGACCTTCTCTGATTCATCATCCCCGTCATCATAAAGCCATTCCTGAGTTTCTTGCAGGCTTCTAGATACACTCTCCCTTTCTTCATCAGTGGAGAAATTGCGGTATAAATCAAATAGCTAATAATATCAACATGGTTAGCAATCATGAAAGACAAAAGACACCAAACAAAAAACATATATATAAGGAGCATATATTGCTGATTACCCTATTTCTGGAATCATAGATAAATGCCTCCAGAGCATTTCTCCTGTCCTTAGTTCGTTCCATCAGTCTGTCTTGATTACTTAGTTGCATTTCTTTTTCACAAGCTTCAGAGACTTCAGCCTTAGACATTCCTCCATATATTGTTTCAATGATTGGTATCTCAAACCTCCTAAAAGCCCGTCGATTTCTGAGCCCATCAACCTGCATAAGATACACAGGGCATTCTTGTTACCCTCCAGGAAAAGTGACTATCAAGAAAAAAATTTCTAGCATGCACTGCTTTGTCGGTTAATTAAATATTGCGGCAAGCAGTCAGTTAGTCATTATTCCAAGATGCAACTCTAATAAAAATTGTGCCAACACAAAAAACTAGGAAGGCTAAGTGAGAGCATTAGAAGTTAGATGCAACTCTAATAAAAATTGTGCCAACACAAGAAACAAGGCAGACTAGGAAGGCTAAGCGAGAGCATTAGAAGTTAAGTCTAAGAAACAGCCAATGCATGAGTTAAATATGACCTGGTAAAAACCATACACAGTGCAGATGTTCATAGCTTTGGAATGTATAAAAAAAACTAAACCAACACTGAATCTGTCTTTTCATCATTACTGCATACATCATTATATTGCATATTTTTCAATTCACATGAAAATGGTGCTCAGTAAACTAGCCACTCAATTAGTTGAATTTGACCAAAATAAACAAAATCAAAACCACACGCAATGCACATGTTCATGATTTTGAAATGTAAAGACAATTCAAACAGTATCATGTACCTTTTATCATTAATACAGAACATCAATCTATGGCATAATTGTCAATTCACAAGGCAATAATGGAGATCAGTAAACAGCACCAATGCAGCCGCTAATAAGTAAGATTATTTGGTAAGCAAAACAAATGCATACCCCAGATGATCTCCGCTCTTCAGTAATTATAGAGGCATTAGGCAAAGATTCGGATTGAGGATCAAAACCATTTTCTTCAATGCTACCCACCATGGAAGATCTTGAAACAGATTCAGGTTCCTCTCGACTTAAGACTTTGGGTTGCTCATCTTGCTCATCTTCAATCAGCTGTTTAATATGCATCAAACATGAAACAACCACCTAACAGAAAGTTGATGATGACTCATGCTTTTCATTTTTATATTACAGCAGGGTTCTACCAAAGAACTTACAACAGCAGATTCCACCACAACAATGCCATGTAAATTCAGCTGAACTCGAACTTTAATCTTAAATTTACACGGGTGTGATACTTGGAAAGGTCCAACCTGCACATTCACAAGATAATTTAAACTATAGATGTAAAACTGCAAGAAAGAAGAAAGAAAGTAGCAAGCATGTTGTCAAGCCTTTTTCCTCCTGTAAAAGTGTCGCATAATAACAGGAGGTAGCCCAAAACCATACCACTATGTCACAATCAGAAGTCAAATATTCTTTTTCTCATAAAAAGGATATAATCAGGACAGACGCAAGGTGCAATGACAAACGATAAAATTGAAAGCCAAAACTCTACAAATAACATAGCTAATTTAAAAAAAAAAAAGACAGAGTGGCCAAGGATGATGAATGCAATTGATCAGAAGATGTTTATTGAAAGTGTTATTGCAAGTACATACATACCGTGAAAGAGCTTATCTTTGGAGAAGTAGCTGCAGGCAATTCGTTGGGATCAACATAAAAAGCATCGAGACGGAACATGTTACTACGGTAAAAGGTCAAAATTTTCACGCTAGGAAAAGCTTGACCCTTGGGAAATAGCACATTATTTGAAAGTGTGGAAATTGGACCTTCATCTGCGGAAATTCCAACTGAATATGGAAGTGAGTCTTGAACCTGCAGCAATCAGGACATAAGCCAATATAATCAAGCGGCAGAAGAACACTATTTCCTGAAAATTGTTGCAAATAACCAGCTAGGAAACTGTGGTCAAGCATACCACACTCTGGGGCAAAACGACATTGTCATTTTAAATAAAAAAGAAACAAAAAATTTGTGTCCCTCAACACAAGAGTTGTTGCTTTTGATCATTAAAAGGCAAGCTACTAATATTTCCACTAAAAAACAGTTTTGCATTTCAGATGACCAGCATAAACAAAACTAAACTCGAATCAATATGCATCATAGAAATCAAATTCGCTAATCAAGACTTCAATATTGTGGACAATTACAAACCATATCAAGAGACGAACCTCGTACTCCTTAACCCGGTAAATGGGGCTCAGCATTGCACCTTGAAGTGCACATCCACGGGCTACACACTCACTCGCATTCTGCGTCCTGCTAGGCTCCTTCCTAAAAAGAGCACTCAGCATTTTCGTTATCGCCGGAATCCGAGACCCCGATCCCACAAGCTCCACCGAGTGAACCATCTCCACATCCACACCAGCATCAACCAATGCCTTGCAGCAAGGAACCCGAATCCTCTCCAACAAATCCGAACACAGCCTCTCGAACTCCTCCCTCTTGATAAACCCTCTCACATCCGTCTCCTCCATCAAGCACTCAATGTTGATGGGCGCCTCGGCGTTCGCACTCAGGACCTTCTTCAACTTCTCGCAAGCAGCCCTAAGCCGAATGCAAGCCCTCACGTTCGAGTAGACATCCACATTGTACTCTTCCTTAAACTGTTTGGCGAAATGCTTAAACAAAACCTCGTCGAAGTCCCTCCCACCCAAACACCGATCGAATGTATGAGCTATAACCCTCATATAGCCTGCTTCGAACGACACCACCGATACCTGAGTATCGCAATGCCCGATATCCACAAAAACGACGTAGCTCGCAGCACCAATCGGCGATTCCGCCTTGTAAATCCCATACCCCAGCGCCGTCGCCGTGCAATCGTGTAGCAGCCGGAGCGGCCGCAGCCCGGCGATCGAGGCGGCGTCGATGTAACCCCGACGCTGCAAATCAGTGAAGTAGGACGGAATCCCGATCACGCAGTCGGAGACCGGCTCCCCCAAGCTCTTCTCCGCGATCTGCTTCAGATGGGAGAAGAGCATGGCCATGATCTGGACGGGCGTGAACGTCCTCGTCTCGCCGAGGTAGTGGAGGTGGACGAGCACGCCGCCGTCTGGCGCGGCGGAGGTGGCGAAGGGGAAGCGGTTGAGCTCGTGCTGGAACTCCGGGTGGGAAAGGTTGAGGCCGACTAGGCGCTTGATGTGGGAGACGGTGGACCTAGGGTTCATGGTGGAGGAGGCGGCGCCGGCGGCGCCAACGAAGCGCTGCTTCTCGCCGAAGGAGACGACGGCGGGATTCTCGCGGTGGGATTCTTCGTTCAAAATGACGTCGACGCCGCGGTGCTTAACCACCGCGATGACGCAGTTGTCATTGCCGACGTCGAAACCGACGACGACCATCGTTTCCCCTAGCACGAAGAACGGGCGACAATCGGGAGGAGAGTGAGAGAGGGGGGGTGGAAGGAAGGTCTCCGGAGATGAATCACGACGGCGGATCTCTGGCGAGGGCCGGCGGAGGGCGGCGCCGGCGGCGGGGTTGGTGCATTTCCAGGTTGTTCGGCGGTCTTTGCCGTTGGCGAACTGTTCGCGGTTGGATTTTTCTAGAAGATAATGAGGGCCGAGAATGCAAGCGGGGAATGGGAATTGGACGCCCAGGTGGATGCGGCCTGGTGTGACCGTGACGTCCGAATATCAAGTTTGACCGAGTCCGTGTGTGGTGGTTTCATTCGTAAAACTGGTAATAGAACGAATTATTTTCACACTTTTTCATGTATTATTATTTACAACATAAATATTTAAGATTTCATGCATTTTTTTTGTGAATTTTTGTTACGATTTGTTGTGAACATAAATTATGCATCATTGAATGCTCAGTGAATTTATCGAATTTATTTTCTTTATTTTTGTATATTCGAGCCCATATAATTATTATTTGCTTATGTAAATTAATAAATTGATATAGTCACCCAACAACTTGTGATTGTCAGAATAAAATGTAAATAAAATATAAATTGCATGAACTATATTAAACACCCCGATTCAGCTCACCCGTGAACCGACCCGAAAATGCTACCGGCGACCGAACCGTTCGATAATCTACTAGATTCGGTTAAGCCGACCCGGATCTACTCTCGGCGTCTTAAGATGAAGACTACCTATGTCCTCTATTCATTATTCACATCATGACATT
>JAVDBV010049975.1:0-15843 GCA_032619315.1 Piper longum
GTGGACGGATTTGGGGACTGGGAGTGGTGCTATTGGGATTGGGATTGGGAGGGTTTTAGGGGGTGGAGGGAGGGTTATTGCGACGGATGTGAGCTCGATTGCTGTTGCGGTTACTCGATTCAATGTGGAGAGGTATGGGTTGCCGGTTAGTTGTTTGGTTAATTGATTCAGTGTGGAATAGTTGTTTGCTTCATAAAACATTATGCATCAAATGATTTAATGAATGGATTAATGGATTAAATGTTGAATGGATGTAACGAGCTTTTTTCTACATGGCTTCTGCTACTGATCAACCCTGAAAACATCAACTTTGGAGATAAGATGTAGATGATGATGATAATAATATGTTAATTACCGAGTAGTGTTTGGTAGCCTTAGCATCATCTATGAATGTTCCAGAAGTATGCATAATTTTTTTGATGATGCTAAATTACTAATAATTTTGGCCAAATGATTTGTTCACATAGTACAACACTCTATAAACTGGGAATTGATTCATGATCAAGAGCTGTATAGAAACCCTATTTTAGAGGCTCTTTTTTGCTATGTGGGTTTCTTTCTTACTCTTGGAATAACAACCTTTTGTCTAGGATAAGATCGAGATAAGGCAAGGATCTTGGTTTGAACCACTTGGGGTTGTCATGGGGAAGTTGTCTGGCATTGTCAGTAATCCTCCATACATTCCTCTTTGTATTATACCTGGTCTTCAAGCTGAAGTTGGAAGGCATGAACCTTCATTGGCATTGGATGGAGGGGAAATGGCACGGACGATCTTCTTCATCTATGCAGAGGGTTGGCTGCAGCTTTGGAACCAGGAGGATTTTTAGCTTTGGAGGTAATTGTATTGCACGTGTATTTTTCCATGTTTTTTTTTTCTTTATACTATATATTTTATCATTTGTTAGAGATTAAATAACAAGTAAAACATGTACATTATTCCATTGTTGCATCCCCTTGCAAGTTGGTTCTGATTTCATGTGGTTGGCATCTTTAGAGTCCATATAGCGAATAGTGCAATTTCTTGTTAGCAGCAAATCCTGTGTTTCATAATTAATACTACCCAGCCATTTTGTTTCGGCAATGGCCGATGAATATAAATTTTTTTAATGTTAATTTTGGCTAATCTTTTTGTCACACGAGGCCTTTTTTAATAAGAAAAGAAGCTTTTTTGGTCCAAGACAATAGGCTCATTTTTCAGCTATGCTGTGCTTTGTACCACCAAATCTCATTCATGAAACTGTCATGAGCTCCTTGAATAATAAAACCATCGTCCTTGATAAATATCATTAAATTATAATATGATATTGTAATAAACTGATTGCAATAGGCTCATTTTTTATGGAAATGCAGACTGATGGAGACATGCAACCCGAGTTGATCGCAGACCTGCTGACCAGTAGAACAATAGGCAACTTTCAAGACGTCAAAATTATAGCTGATGTAGCTGGAATCCGGCGTTCTGTCAGAGAAAGACGGGCGAGGTACTTGATGAATTGTTTATAGAGAGAAACGGGGGAAGTTGATATTTTCCTGTAAGCTAAAAGGTGCCAGAGAAAGAGGTTGAGTTGGTCCTCCCATTTCTGTAGAAACAGATGCCTTCGTTTAGTGCAGGGAATTTATGTTTGGAATGGACATTGTGAAGAAGGAAACGCAATTCTCAATATTTAGCGCTCATGTATGCATAAAGACCGGAATGATCTATTCTTGGGACCTCTTTTTGTTCTTGGTAGCATTCTGTAGGAAGCTTGTTGAGGCATCACCTGCGGGGCGAAAAGACGGAATAATTTTGTGTTGCAAGGGCCAAGATTCTGGTGTTCCAACTTGTGGCTTTAGCAGCCTTGGCTTGAGTACCCTTTCATGAGCCTTGACCCCCAACTTTTCGCCAATCAACTTAAACAACCGAAAGGGCCAGGTGATGCACGTTTGACAACTGTTGATTAACCGTGGGGTCCTGTTGAGCTTCCCTACGCCCTAGGTAGGTGTACACATGAACCGGGTGCGATGAACGGAAATGTGCCCTGCCTGGTTGCCTCTTGTATGATGGTTGGCATTTACAATCTAATGGAGGTGCTTAATAGTTAATTTTTTAAATCCAGGTTCTAGACAAGTGTGATTAGAAAACTCCTGCCCCGGGAGAAACGTGGACTGAATTAATTGGAATGCAGGTCACATAATAATAACCAACCCAAATTCAATCTAAATACATAAATAATCAAGTGTCTAATTTCTCAACTTCATTTTAAGATTTTAAATGCATATGCGACGCAGCTCACATAATTAGTTTCTAAAAACAATCCCTTAAAATAATCTACAATACCAAATCCAATATATGCTATGAACACTATGTATTATTATATATATGCTATGAACATTATGTATTATTATTATTGTTGTTGTTAACAGAAATAATTATAAATATTATTATTAAGTATTAAATATATAAATGAGACACATGAGAGCCGTGCTGTTATGAAAAAATGAAGCAGCTGAGAGCCATAGCCAATAGGGGGAGTGGCTTTTCCCGGGAACGAAAGGCCCCTTTCACCCGCGCTTTTTATAAAACACACACCACCCCCATAACCCTTCTTCACCCGAGATCAACGCTGGAGCTCTTGATTTTGCGAGGGCTCTGTTGCCATGGCTCATGCAGCCGCCACCGCCCAGGTTCTGCTCTCTTTCTTCCCCTCACTTTGTCCTCTTCTTGTTATGCTCCTGTTACTGTTAGCTTTTTTTTTTTTGTCTTTTTGGTACTGTTTTTTTGTTAGGATGATTGTGTGTGTGTGTGTGTGTGTGTGTGTGTGTGTGCTTTTTTTTTGTTATGTTTGGATTGGGATTGTGTGATTGTGGGGGAATATGTGGAGGTTGGATCGGAGTTCTTTTAGGGTGGGGATTCGTTTGATATTTGCATTGTGTTTGGGAAGAGCGTTTTGTATCAGTTTCGGTGATGGAAATGGTGCTCTTATTGATGAAAAAACGGTCATCCTCTATGAATTTGCGAGCGTTGTTATTACTGGAGTGGTCTGTCCAAGAAAATAGAGAAGATACAAGTTTTTTTTTTGTGCAAGATGATGACACATTTGTAAAGTAAGTAACAATGTATTATTCAAGATGACAATCTAACTAAGGTTAAGGGTCAGACTCACCGGGGAAGTAATGACTTGAATAACGTCAATGCATTCCCCAATATTTTTTGACAGTTCTGTGTCGGCCATTATTTGGGATTTTTAGGGTTGGGATGTGCTTTCTTTTTTGTAATAATATTTTAGATGGCCGTAGAATATGGTGGATTTGTGGGATTTGTTTGGACGAATTGATGGGTCGGAGCTGACATTGAGGGGAAAACAGTCTTTTAAAATTTGCAATCCATTAAGTCTTCTATCCATTTTCATAAATCATGCAAAATTGCTATCATAGCTTCCTTACCACAAAGTTGGTCTGTCTAAAATGGTGAAAAAAAATGTGGAAGGAATTTTATTTGCAAAATGATGACACAATCTTGAAGATAGAAGCAAAGATAGAAAAGAAAATGATAGTATAAATAGGAATAGATGACCAGGATAATAACCTGGCAGCAATCAAATTTATAAATGAGGAAGTTGAATGTCTGGAAAGTAATGCCTTGGATATTGTCAATGCCCATATTTTCGACAATTCTGTGGAATGTAGCATTTCTTGTTAGGTGTTTTTTTTTATCATTTATTATTATTATTATTATTATTATTATTATTATTATCTTGCTTGGTGTTGCCCTTGTGTTTAGCTGGTTTGTTGTGCCCGTTGAATTGAATTTTTTGGAAAAGTGAAATTTATAAATGAGCTTAAATTTTGGATTATAGTGGATATTCTGCTAGGGCAGGAAGTTCTTAATCAGTTTTTTTCTGGGATTTAATTTGTTGTTCGTTCTTATATAATGGAAATTTTAAGGAAGTGTATTTTTGGTGAAATATAACTTTTCCAATGTTTATGCATTGCTAGTCTCAAATCTGGATAAAGAAGGAAAGTTGGCATCAGGAAGAGCATATGACCATAAAAAAATTTGTCATTTATAATTGCATTGATTCCTTGTTTAGGATGCATGCCCCCGATACCCTTTGGGTACAAGGTGGATGAAGAAGAAGTATTTTTGTTGAAATATGTAATGAACTTAAGTTGAGCTTCTGATTGGTTGCAGGCTTCCCTTGCTGTGCCTACCAGCAGTGATAGATTATTAAGAGCTGCCAGTTTTAAGGTTTGTGAAATAAGTTTTGATCTTCTTGTGAGTGAGGTCTTTTATGTTCCTTGTGTCAGGGAAAAAATAGATTATAAATAGTAGTTAGAAGTTCAAGTAGTAGTTGGTTGTTTGGTTTATGATTTTGCTTAAATGATTTAATTGTTTATGAAGTTTTTATACTCAGGGAATGCATGGTTGAAAAACTGTTGTTTCTTGAATTACATGCTTTCCTATAGGTGAGGTGAGTGAAAGCACCATGGCTTTTAGACGAGTCATCATAGGCCATTAACTTACTCTCTGTTTTGATTAAATTTTATCCCTAATTAGTTTTAGAATATATATTGATCATAGTTTCCTCAAACGTTTTTGCTTGAATTCCTTTTTATCGATACCATGGTTGAGTAAGTTGCTTATTACTTAAAAATGATTGCTGCTTTGTGAATATGCGGGGAATATGATGGCCTGATCATAATGCTAATAAGAATCAGTTTCGATGATTATCTTCACATAGGTTGTTTGGATGTTGAATTAGCAAATTTATTCTTACAGGCACAAAATTTAAGACTCCAAGAAAAATCATGGACACTGTTCGCAACTACGAGTATAAAGTCCAAAGTTCTGCTGAGAAGCCAATGCAGGGCTTCTATGTCTGTGCAACAAGCTAACCGGCCGAAAGTTTCTGTAACACCTCTGACTCTTGAGGATGCAAAAGAGCCACCTATCAACTTATTCAAGCCCAAGCATCCTTACATGGCAACAATTGTCTCTGTAGAGAGAATTGTAGGCCCAAAGGCTCCCGGTGAGACATGTCATATAGTAATTGACCATGGTGGCAATGTTCCCTATTGGGAAGGACAGAGCTATGGTGTAATCCCACCTGTAAGTTGCTTTTCAATCTCTATTTTAGAATATTAATATCACAGAGATGCAAATTATATACTTACGTTAAAACTTCCTGTATAGGCGTGCATAAGTGCATTACACAAAGGTAGGGGCTCAAGTGGATTGAATTACTTTTTTATCAGTGTAAATTTTCTTAGTGAAAACAATAATTTTGGTAGCTATTAACTTACTTTAATCTGGAAGCATCTTAGATTATAGATCAAACTTGACATTATGGTTTTCCTTGTTATCTTTTGTTCAGGGTGAAAACCCTAAAAAACCGGGAGCTCCTCATAATGTTCGACTCTACTCAATCGCGTCAACCAGATATGGTGATTCATTTGATGGGAAAACTACTACTCTGTGTGTTCGGCGTGCTGTGTATTATGATCCTGAGAGTGGAAAGGAGGATCCTGAGAAAAAAGGCGTATGCAGTAATTTTCTATGTGATGCAAAGGCGGGAGATAAAATACAAATTACAGGTAAAATGTAACCCAAAATCATCCCTTTATTGGTTTCAAGATTGAGCTCATTTGCTATTGTCATCTACTTTGAAATTTGGAAATTGTCAAGAATCATCTTTTTTTTATAAAAGTTTCAATTTATAGCCCTATCAATTTCTTTAAAGAAAGGTTGCAATTGATAGCCTGTGCAACGTGGTTGGTAATTAGATCTTGGTGCTTTGCATTTTATTACAGCCTTTCCTTTGTTGCACTTCATAGTCATGCTAGCCAAGTGATTTCTTGTTCTACCACCATCATTCTTTTTGCATCACATTTGACTTCTGATAAAATTTGAAGGGCCTGCGGGGAAAGTAATGCTACTGCCGGAGGATCCCAGTGCTACCCATATTATGATTGCCACTGGAACCGGTGTAGCTCCATTCCGAGGATACCTGCGACGCATGTTCATGGAATCTGTTCCAACATACAACTTTATGGGTTTAGCATGGCTATTTCTTGGCGTGGCCAACACAGATAGTCTTCTCTATGATGATGAATTTGCCAAGTACCTCCAGGACTATCCCGACAACTTCAGGTATGACAAAGTATTGAGCAGAGAGGAGAAAAACCGCAGCGGAGGTAAAATGTACGTTCAAGACAAGATTGAAGAGTACAGCGATGAAATCTTCAAGCTCCTTGACAATGGGGCGCATATCTATTTTTGTGGGTTGAAAGGGATGATGCCTGGAATCCAGGATACACTGAAGAGAGTTGCGGAGCAAAGGGGGGAGAGCTGGGATCAGAAACTCTCTCAGCTCAAAAAGAACAAGCAATGGCATGTGGAGGTCTACTGATTAAACATATTCTTGTTGCTTATTTGCAACTTAACGTCAATCCAATTTTTATCATTCAAACATCATTACCTTGTCGTTCCTTGTAATTAAACTGCGGATTTGTATTATAAAGTTATTAAGATGTTCACATGGTCTCGTCAAAGAAACAGCTATCCTCCATCCCATACCGGTTTGGATATTATTGGTAAGTCTTTCTGCACTTCCTTCAGCATGTTATGAACCACTGAATGTGCCCATCATTTTCGATACGACCTGCACATCCTCTGATTCATAACTTTTTTTCTTTACCACTCAATTTGGTGAAGCGTATGATTCTGCTTAGATTAACAAATGCATTAAACACTCGAAGGCTAACTCATCCAAGTATAATATCCATCCATCATCACTTTGGTATTGGAGCGGTGGGCCTCCTTGATTGATATTTGGTGATGCATGATCCCTTTGAGAATGGGGAAGGCGTGAGTGGCGTCTGCAATACTTGGGACGGTTAACAAAGTGTACACAACTTATTGCGTAACATGTCACCTTCCACTTGCTCTTCCCATTTGACATTATAATTGTGGATAATGATGTTTGGAAGTTAATGATAATCTTGAGTTAATTATTTTTACTATGAAAATCTAACTTTAATTACCCGTAACTTTCAAAAGAACACTAAAGATTGTTAATTGAGTAATGTTATATACATCGCCAAAATTTTCCCTACTTTTTTCTACTTTGAATTTAATTGCCTCATTAAATTAGGATTATAAAAATTTGTTTGGGCCAATTAAAATTATTATGGTGGGGGAAAATAGGAAAAAAATTAATAGTAAATTTTAGCTGCGCACAAAAAATTACTAGGAAACATCTCCTTATCATCGGCTCTATAATCCAGAATTATAGTTCAAACGTACACATACACAGGGAGTGCCTTTTTCATTGTTATCTCATAATTACATGCGAGATGTAAAGATAAGTAGTTCTAATTATTTTGTTCACGCCGTTGTTTTCTTGACAGGTTCGATAATAAAAACCTTACATTCCATGTATAATCAAGTACTTATAGAAGTTTTTTGTTTCAAAGTATTATCTGATAATAATAGAAGTTAACATATGCCAAGCAATATTGTTCAATAAATTACCGTGACGCTCGGCCCTACCATTGGTGTTTCCTCAAATGACGTGTTCATGTATGTGCATGGTGATTGTCGACGGCTGTCCGTAGCAGCACACCATCTTAGACTATATCTTAGGAGACAGTCGCAAGATTTCGACTCTTCTTTAAATATTGTCACGAGCCTCTCTGCATTATCGTCCTCCTCTGTCGTCTCCTCTTCCTCCTCCCCGCTTGTCTAGCAGTTGCCATCTCTTGCTATCTTACTCTTCCTACGTCAGTAATTGCATAATTCCCGGTTAAGCTTACTGCCTGTTGGACGAAATTCTGTTATTACAGTTGATGTTTTCACTTTTGTGCTCGATATGGTTGTTGGATTTAGTACTGAAGCTTACATCATGAATTGATTTTCTTAGACCTGGTAGAGTGCTTTTGTTGTATACTGAAACTGGTTCTGGGGACTGTGAGAGAGGGTGGTAGCTGTTATCGTAATCTATGATATTATTAGAAGTGCCGGTTAATCTTGTGCTCATTTAAAGTGCTTGCTAATTATTTTCTTGTCGATTTAAGTTGGATTCCAGGAATTCGGTATTGGACTCAGAACATTCGTGGCTAATTCTATATGGCTCTTCCTTCCTTTTATCGGAAAATGTTTCATTT
The DNA here is from genome assembly GCA_032619315.1 of Piper longum. Classification (NCBI taxonomy): domain Eukaryota; kingdom Viridiplantae; phylum Streptophyta; class Magnoliopsida; order Piperales; family Piperaceae; genus Piper; species Piper longum. The sequence continues at coordinate 8,146 of JAVDBV010049975.1, forward strand.
GTCAGATTTTTGATTCATGAGAGTTTTAGCTAAATCTTTCCATTTGACCAGCATTTTGCATCTGATTATTGAAATCTGAAACTCTTCTTATTAATTCGTGTGTTCATTCTTCTTACCCAATTCTTTTATAATCGCTATTGCTACAAGACTAACCGTTCATGTATGTCTATTGAAGCACACAGATTTTCCACTGTAGCCGTACTTCTCTCTGGAAACTTAAGTTTTAGATGTCCTCATTGATTTGATGAGGATGGCTAGTCGCTACTCAAGTCTCGTAATGCCTGTTTCAGGTATGAGATATAATTCTTGTCTGCTTCAAATTTGTCAAAGTCACAAATTTTTCCCACTAATTTGTCACGTATATAAGTGTTTATTTATGGTCATTAGCTTACAAATACAAAACAAAGGTAAAGTCATCTCATTTTGATGCAAGACTTAGATGCTAAGTTATAAGTTATATCCACTATCTGATGAACAGAACTGGAATTTTTTTGCATATATGCATAAGAAAGCAGTGAATTTTAATTCTCTTGCAGGCAGTGGAAAACAGCTAAAAGACCTCATGCTTAGGGCCGATAATCGAATATGTGCAGATTGTAGTGCTCCAGACCCTAAATGGGCGTAAGAATTGATACATTTTAAACACTTATACGTTTGCTGTTAGCTGCAGCTGCAATTGTTTGTCATGCTCACTCACAAATGGTTATAATTTTTATTCCATGGTGTTCTGCAGGTCTGCAAATATTGGAATTTTTATATGTGTTAAGTGTTGTGAAGTGCATAAAAGTTTAGGCACACACATATCAAAGGTAGCGCACAGAGGGTTCAATGTCATTGCTGTGCTAAATCTTTATAAGCATTCTCAAATATAGTTATACAACTAGAAGGAAAATTTTGTATCTTTTAGTTTGGTCTTGTAGGTTTTATCAGTGACATTGGATGATTGGTCTGAAGCTGAAATTGAATCCATGATAGAGGTTGGTGGAAACTCTTTTGCAAATTCAATTTATGAAGCCTACATTCCCAAAGGATATCTTAAGCCCAGTCCTGATTCCACTCATGAAGAAAGGTTAAGCTTCATTAGGTATGATGACCTTAATTTGGTTGTCCATTATTTTACTTTGTGAAATTCTATGATAAAATCTATTTTTGCTATATAGGGCAAAGTATGAGCTGCAAGAATTTCTGAAACCGAGCTTAAGAATAGTTTCGTTGACAAAGACAAATCCTACCACTACTGGAAGCATCCCTAGATTTGCTGATCAAGCTGCCTCTAAAAAAATGGTAGACTAATTTCTTAAAAAATCAGAACTCACACGACTCAGTGCCTTCAATTATTTTTTTCTAGCATGGAAATTTCAGTGTTTTCTCTCAGGTAGAATCACAAACTACTGGTTTCATATTTTTGGCGATTATTGAAAGTTTATAAACTTGGTTTTTAAAATAGAACTTATGGCTATGGACATTACTCACCAAAAACTTTGGTTGCTATAGGTGGCAGGGATGGTAGAGTTTATTGGACTACTGAAGGTTAAAGTAATTAAAGGCACAAATCTTGCCATTCGAGATATGTTGACCAGTGATCCTTATGTTGTACTTACTCTTGGCCAGCAGGTTAGTTTTCACAGAGAAGGAAAGAAATGGAAGTAAAAATTACTTCTGAAGTTTAGCATGAGGAAAGGCATCTTGTTTGTAGCTCTCGCAATGATTCTGGTTTAAATGATACTTTGAGCTTGAGCTTTGCAACTTTACAAGTGCATATTGACATCTGTTTTCTCATATTCATGTGTATGTATCTTTTCAGAAGGTCCAAACATCAGTAAAATCATGCAACTTGAATCCTGTTTGGAATGAGGAACTCATGTTGTCTGTTCCTGAGGAATATAAGCCCCTCAAATTGGTGATTTTCCATCTTCAAGAGCTTTAATCCTCTAAATATACCAATGGAAAAAACATAAAAGGAAATAGAATATTAAGTTAGTAGGATGTGTGTGCTCTGCATTTCAGATTAAATCAATAGCGGAGAATTATGGGTTTTAATGTTCTTCTAATCTTCAATATTTCACTAATCCCACATTTTTGTAATGCAGCAAGTATTTGATTATGACACCTTCACATCAGATGACATAATGGGTGAAGCCGAGGTTGATCTCCAACCATTGATCACAGCTTCACTGACCTTGGAGGGATTGAGCTTGTTTGGAGACATGCAGATTGGGAAGTGGTTTAAAACACAGGACAATGCTCTCCTTGAGGACAGCATTATCCGTGTCACTGATGGAAAGATCAAACAGGGCCTCTCCCTCAAGCTGCAAAATGTGGAGTGTGGAGAGTTACAGTTAGAATTAGAGTGGATGCCTTAGATCAATAAATTTGTATACCAAAGCTTTTCTCAATCTGTACCACACATACTTGCAGATCCGATCAGTCTAACTCTTACCATATGTTGTATATTGTATACATAAAGAGTGTTTGATGTATCTTGACGTCTATAATCTCCATAACGTGCTTGTTCTTATGTTAATTATGTATTGAAGATTATGTTCTTTATATAGTCTGAAAATATCCATTGATGCCACTCTTGTCAAATGTCAGTGTCTTTGTCAAAATATGGATTATTATGTAGTACCAATCTGAAAACAAAATATTATTGACCGTACTAATCCAGAGAAACCAACATTAGAAAGCAAAAGAAGACGAGAACTTCAATGAATATATTCGATAATATGCCTCCAAATCTGATCAATATTTCGAAGGACTGTAAGCTGATAAAAATATACATTGAACTAAGAATATTGTTGCACGATGGTCCCACCTAACAAATTTTGAAAACAGATGGGTATTACAGTCAAACAAAAGAAGGGAGGCTGAGATTCTTCCTAAAGAGATAGCAACCTTCGAAGAGACGACAGCCGGCAGCTTGTCACTCGTCTTCCCTTATCCAGTGGACCGACCAACTCAAACATATATATGAAGCGAGAATTGTTAAAGAGCAAACGTCTATCTCTTTTTATTATCAGTATAAGGCCTGCTTTGGCTGCTACTATTCTTCAAGTGCTAGTTGCTTCACCAATCATATACATGGCCGGCCACATCTGCCAGTGCTTGACAAAGATGTCCACCCTCCGCTGGAGCTCTCCGGCGACTATATCCTGCGACGGCCATCGACGACGGACCGGGAGGCAGTTCGCCGGAAATGTATGCAGTCTAGCATTGGGCTTGCTTGAGCTGGGAGTGCAAAGAGGAGATGTGGTTGCCATTGCTGCCCTCAACAGGTACGTACACTGGCTCAATTATCCCAGTGCTATTGGTTTGGTCATTTGGATGAGAACACAAAGTCATGGATCTATCGTGCTCATGCGTCGATGGTCCAATTTGATGCCTACCAACTTCTAGCATTGCTACTATCTTCAAGACAATTAACAATCCACCACACATTCATTATCCTTCCGAGCTCATTTCTGTCAACTTTATACGTGCCCCACCCACCCATCCTCCACCTCTACTTGCCAACTTAGATGAAGATATTAGTAACTGGGCTTGCATTTTTGCTATGTGTTTGTGAATTGGAGGTGATGCATGCTTTTTCTTTCTAGTGACTGGTATTTGGAATGGTTCTTGGCAATTGCCCACATTGGAGGAATCGTTGCCCCACTCAACCATCGTTGGGTAAGTTTTCGTAATCTCAACCACACTTTTTTCGGTGAGCATTTTTTTACCCAAAAATATTAAAAGAAAAATCTGTTCGAATTATAAACGAGGGCAAAAACATTTTGGACATTGCGTCTGTTGTTAGCTTGCAAATGTGAAACTGGGCCTTTTAGTTTTGACCATGTCGGCCCATGGGCTATTGAGGTTTTAATTGTCACCCCCCCTAAATGGGTACTTCCTTTCTCTATCCCTTCGCTTCATGATCAGGCAGAACACAGATGATTAGTGCAACTGCTAGTATTAAATCATAATAGTTTCTGAGTTATTTATTATATTGCATATCCTTATAAATTATAATTGCAGAGCTACGAAGAAGCGAGGTGGGCCATGGGGGAGGTGGGCCCAGTCATGCTTGTTGTTGATGATAGCTGCCTCAAGGGGTGGGTGGCCGGCCTAACCCAACTCAAGTCACCTGCATCCACCCTCAAGACTGCAATTTTTATTGGCCCTTCATCAATCCCCTCCATGCCTAACCTCAGAGGCAAGAAAGTTAAAAAATAAAAATTAAAATGTTCATTCTTTAATTTACGTGATGTTTGAATGCTAGATAATTTCTAAGCAAATATATAGATGTCTAATGATCTTCAATAACTATCTTTTGCGAATTTAGTTATAAGTCAAGATGCTCTGAGGAGACCCTTGGTCGGCCCTCCATTACTTGACTACCAGTTTGCACCGGAAGGAATTGTGCTTATATGTTTCACCTCAGGTATAGTGTATGCCAACGTAATTAGCCAGCTAAGAAATGTTTATGTTTGGAAGCAAACTCAGATATAATTTGATTATTATTATTTTTTATCTAAAACAGGCACTACAGGAAGACCAAAGGGAGTGGCCATCAGCCACACAGCTTTGATAGTTCAATCTCTTGCTAAAATTGCCATTGTTGGCTATGGTGAGGATGATGTATGCTTGATTGCTTTCTCTTCATACTTTCAATTACTTCTTCTCCAACTACCCAATTCTCATAACTCACATGACACAATATCCACCGCTAACTTTGTCGCCGTCATATTAGTGATGTTTCACAAAATGCAATTGATGAGGAAAGTTGGCAGGTTCAATGGCGTTTGGAGTTGTGAGCTCATTATTTTTTGATGGCGAGTTGCAGGTCTATCTTCACACGGCTCCCTTGTGTCACATTGGGGGAATATCTTCGGCTCTAGCCGTGTTAATGGTGGCCGGCTGCCATGTTTTCATGCCAAAGTTTGATGCAAAAGAAGCACTTCATGCCATTGAAGTACACCATGTCACTTCCTTCATCACCATCCCTGCAATGATATCTGATATGAATTCTGTAATCTTAGGGTAGTAAGATCCGTTCCTGACTAGTTTGATGTCAATCCTAAGATAAAAATAAAAATAAAATATACTCACTAGTCTTTTTTTTTTCTTATTAATTCTCTGTGTGGCCAGGGGTCAAGGAAAATGGAGGGGAGGAGCAAATGTGAAAAAGATCCTCAATGGAGGTGGGGGGCTGTCAATTAATCTGCTCAAATCAGCTGCCCACATTTTCCCAAATGCCACTATTTTCTCAGCTTATGGTGAGCTTCTCTCAACAGCAATAACAATCATCCTCTCTGGCACGACCAACTAATTATCAACTAATTAATCTTGTTATGTGGATAATCAAGCAGGGATGACAGAAGCTTCGTCCTCAATCACCTTCCTGAACCTCACCAACGAGCTCAAATCCAAGAATTTGAAAGCTCTAACGTCCAACCCACGTCATTTATTGGGCGGCTCTTGCGTCGGGAAGCCAGCCCCACACGTTGAGCTGATCATAGATTCTGGGCCCAAAAGTAATAGCCCACACAGTGACGATGTGGGGCCAATCCTCACCAGAGGGCCCAACTTGATGGTGAGATATTGGGCCCAATCGAAAGATGCATCAGAGTCCTCTTCGTCGACCTCCCGGGGTGCAAAATGGTTGGACACAGGTGATGTAGGGTACGTCGATGAAGATGGGAACTTATGGTTAGTTGGCCGGGCCAATGACAAAATTAAGACCGGAGGAGAAAATGTATACTCCCAGGAGGTATAATTCTCCACTGATGATGTGTTCTTTGATGCAATTAGCAACTATGATTGAAAAATAATTAAGAGGTAAGTGCCTGCCAAATTAATGGGGCGAATATGACTTTGATGGACCAGGTGGAGACTATAATCTCACAACATCCAGGGATATCTGGCGTTACAGTAATTGGGCTGCCTCACCCTCGGCTCCAAGAGATGGTGACAGCTTGTGTTAGACTACAGCGGAATTGGAGATGGCTGCACCAAAGTTCTTATGGTTTTGATCCTGATCAAAGAGTTTTGTCATCGGAGATCCTTCACAACTACTGCAGGGAGAGGAATTTGTCCGGGTAGGTTCGGCATTTTTGTTTTAAGATATTCAATAATATATTTTTTTCGTTAATTAACAATCATCTAACAGGGCCTATTTTTCGTAAAGTTGATAACGTATGGCGACAATATATATATATATATATATATATATATAATGATAAAGCTTTAGGATTCAGTATCTCAGTTGCGTCCTCTATTGAGGATTGCGACATGACGGTACATGCCCCTGTTTTTGGGCGGGAGCGATTTTGTGTCCATGGCATGAACGTGAAAGCGATGACATAGAATTCACGGCATAAGAACCCAAACCCATTGGTTATTGGGATAAGGTGTAAATGATGATGACGATTAAACTTAATTATATAAACCCAGTTACTTGTGGCTCTTAATTTGAGAGAGAAAAGTATGGAATGTGTCTGATGGAGCAGCTAGAAAGTTAAATATGATTATTTTTTAAGTCTAAAAATGCTTGTGAAAAAATGTTTGAAATTATTTTTGAAATGGTAGAATCTTAGATATATATATATATATATATATATATATACACACACACAAGATTTTCAAAATACAAATTATAAATTTAGATAGTCTAATTAATTATCTCAGAAATTCAAACTTTTAGAAAAAAAAATTACTAAATATTTACTTCAACACTTTCCCTCGTATACATAAGATTTTTAAAACTTAACACATGAACAAACAAGAGACAAATTATCTATTATATACAATATTAAATAAATTAATATTTTTTCAAGTATACATTGCTAACAATATTCAAACTCACATTTGTTTTGATATCATGTAAATTTTAGTTGGTCTAACTATTTCTCTAAAAAACTTGAGCTTTAAAAAAAATCATTAAATATTTACTTCAACATAAATATTAAAAAAATAACCCTACAACATGATTAATTATGAAGCATCACAACATGGGATGGTGAATGTGGGCACCGTATGGAGTATAACTAGTGATCATTGGCATTTTTATTAGATATAAAATGAATGAGTTTCATTTTCATTGTTTAGTTCTTTTTCATGATTTTTTGATAATCAGCAGGTTCAAGATTCCCAGAACTTTCATCCCATGGGAAAAGCCATTTCCAACGACCACAACTGGGAAGATAAGAAGAGGTGAAGTCAAAAGGGAAGTAATCTCAAGGAGCCTTCAATCTATGAACAGCAATCTATAACGTTAATTGCATTAACAATTAAACGTTCATATTAATCACACCATCAACAACGTCGGAAATCCATTTTAGCTAGCCTATCTCTGAATCCATTTTTGCATTCCTTCTGCAATAATGGATTGTGATATCCACATGATGAGGTATAAATATATTTTACATGTTTAATCAAATTTAAATTTAAAACTGCGCTTTGAGTCCAAAAATTATGAATCTTCGTCAAACTCCAGACATGGATGATTCACAATTGATGAAGAGTCCATTATTCACTTCGAAAAATAATTTCTAAATTGATATCTACTTAATTCAAACCCAAAACGTGAAAAGAATACATATGTATTGCGAATTTCATGTCCACTTATTGGAATTTCTTCTTAGTCAACTTTAAGTTGACTTCAAATTAATTATCTCCAATTCTCTGAATCAACCCTAATATATATATATATATATATAT